>NEWO01000137.1:975413-985600 GCA_003013225.1 Phalaenopsis aphrodite
TGTTCTAAATGCAATTATTACTATTGAACAGTTGAAATGAATTATCGTTAAGACACTTAAAACAATTAATAATATATTCCTTACTAATAAAGATAACTAACTTAGTTTAAACGTCAATACATAAGTTTAAACAGTTATTATTAGTTAAATGGTCAACCTTCGACACTTTATCTCCCCAAGATCTGCCAACGGGCTCTCCGCCGGCAAATCCAAGCCGCCTGACTCAACGGCACGGTTCCTTATGCTTAATTAATTATTATACTAATAAGTATAATCCCGCTCCTCAGATAAAGACTCTCCAGCAACTGTTTTAAGTCTCCGGCCAACCTTAAACAAACCTAAGAGAGTCAATCATTCTGATTAGTCATTAATTACAAGTAATGTCGGCCCAATCATGTCGCTAACAAACTTAATTAAGCAAACTTAATCTAATTACTTGAGAATTGTTAAACGTTGTTAGGCCGATAACTGCGTCACCATTGTCGAGGAGGAGTTAGTTAACCTGACTAATTTCCTTGAGTTAAGGGAGTTGAGTTATTAAGATTCAATGGGAAGACGGCACGTAGTTGTAATTAATCGCTATGGTCAATGAGTCGAGCTTATCGTAAAAGCTCCAATGAGAGCGACTTGTTGGTTTTGCTTCGGAATTTCGTTTTTTATGGTTTCGCCACGTTATCACAAGCATTTGGGTTAACTTCATTTGCATGGTTAATTGGCAAGTGCAGTTATACATTTGTTATTGTATTTTAGCTTTGTAATTATGTATTAGGAATTTCTTAGGTTCATAAGAATTCGGGAAAACGGAATACATACATATATATATTGAGAGGACCATAGTTCTCACCTTTGGTGATGTTGAAACAACTTCATTGCAACATGGATATTGACGAGTCAACAGGATCTTGAGGTGTGGCACAAATCTCAAAAAAATTTTGTGAACAATGAGTGTTCAAACTTCAATTAAAGATTATATAGAACTTCAATTTCAGTAAACTTATAGTTAAACTACTTCACTCGACGAGATGGATGCAATGATACTAAAACTGATCCAATTTGAATTAAATCAAGCATAGATCAAGCAATTAAATCATTTTTGAAGCTTTCAGTTTCTAAAAGGAAGGTCAAGCGAACTTTGAATTCAAGAAGCATATAGTTGAATGAAGAGTCTCGACAACACAAATCCTACAAGTTTAAGATTACTAAATTTTGACATTATTAAGACACTCAAATATTCATGGAATCCATCTGATCACGAGAACCTCTGCAGATCATTTGATGGAGTGGTTATGCTTCCTTCCTTATTTGTAGGAAGGCCAGTCCTAGAGTCTATAAAAAGAACGGTACCCCTTTCTTGAGAGGGGACTTGGATCTTGAACTAGAATGAAACCAGACCTCATAGCAGAAGTTTAAAACTCGTGTTCAACATAGAAGGTCTAGTGAGCACCTCCCGCTTCTACAACCGTCGATCACTGTCAACCATGCTCATTTGCTATCATTGACCACCATCGGCTGCCACATGCTTCTTGCAGCGAACCCATGGAATCACAACGTGCGCTACAAAATCCCATCATACTTTGCACCCCAAAAGACAGAGTAATAATACACCCCAAGTCTGGTGCAAAACACACCCATAATAAGGTGCAAGGAGATTCCCCCAACAAAATGTGATGACACACCATACATATGGTATAACAAAGCCTTTTGCATACAGTGCAATGACACAACCAGCCTGTGATGCAATGACACCTTGTGAAGATTGTGCAATGACACACTCCACCTTACAATGTAACGACTCCTCCCAAAGATAGTGTAAAAATGTACTGCACAATAGATGCTTACGACTGTCATACATAGAATGCAATAGCTTTTTTCATACTCCTGAAGCTCCCTTCGTGCAACCCACCACTACGAACTATGTGATCAATTATAACCTAAGTGATCCAATGTACATGCAGCTCCTAACTTGAGCCTCGATGGTCTATGGACATAATCACAACACGTGCGGCTCTCAACTTCAGTCTCTGCAGTTTGCAGACGTTAATGCAGCTCACCAACACAACCTACACAACCAAATATGACCAATGTGATATATGTTGCATCAATTATTTATGTCACATGTGTAGGGTATCCATATGACTCGATCAAGTCGACTCCCTTCTCACTCTTAGTATCTTGTAGCTCGAGACACCCATTTAAGACCTCTGGTATGTGTTCAGGGCACGAAACCAGAGCCCACAAAGATTCAACCCCACCCGGGAGACCCACAGTTGGACGGACTCACCAATGACATTGGACGTGTTTGATATTTATTCTATCGATTGGTGATCCCTCTGTATCCATTTGGAGCCTCCTCAGGGCCAAGGGAAATCACAAAGCCCTCCAACAATGTTAAAGAAAAATTAGGGTTTGGAAAATCTTACCCGCGTCATATTTCAGGACGCCAACTGCTTCTAATGAACGATTAATACACTCATTTTTTAAGTTAGTGGATCATGATTTACTCATAGGTGGTCTCCTATATCTTTTGGATCAAGAAAACTCTCCACCTGACATTTCTGACAAAAAAAAAACTTTTTGATACTAGACTAGCGCTTCGGCGTAGGGCCTGGGTGCCTAAACGCCCAAAAATGCCTTTAAGGGGCTTAAAACCTAAGGCCATGAAAGTTTGGTGCCCAGGAGCCAAATTGGGCGCCTCGTGCCCAAACAACTCAAAAATAGTCATTTTTCCCAAGCCCCCGGAAAGTAGGCACAAATTAGGTGGCACCTCCATACAATACTTGGTCTATCATAATGAGTTTTGCCGCACGGATGTTCTTGACTTTCTTTCTCTTGTTTGTCCACCATTTTTGTTTGTCCTATTTTTTTTGTTCCTTTCTTCTCTTGATCATTCTCATGATCTAGAAAAGAGACTAATTCAAAAAAAGATAAGCATACGACAATGGACAAACTTGTGACTCCTTTACAAATAAAATGAAAAAGAAAAAAAAAATTACAGCTCTTTACAACCTCTGACTCTAGCCTTTATGGTATATAGATAATATTGCAACGCACCACTGCAGCCTACGTGCCAACTAAAGCCTATGTGGTCGTCAACTCATTGCAGTTGTTAACCATGGCCTCTGGGGCCTATGAACTTTATCTTAGCTCATGTAACTTCTAACACAAATATCTATGGCTTAAGAACGTTATCTCAGTTTATGCAACCTTAACTTCGGCCCATAAGGCCTATGTATGTTATTACATATCATGCAGCTACCAACTCTAGCTTTTATGACATACAAACATTATCACCGCTCACAACTATGACTTACATGAACAACTATGACTTATGTGATCTACTACTCATACAGACCTACAAATATTATAGTAGCTCACCACTAGCCATCACTACGGACCTACGACTTATAGACCAACTACCACTTACGTGACTCACAGCTCGTACAACTCTCTACTACGACTTATGTGGCCAACCGACACTTCTGAAGCAACTTTCAATGGCACATATGGCCAACACAATCATGGTTTTCAATTATAACCTCTATGATAAACTTATAGCCACCATTTACAACATTCATGGTGGACCACTACTTCCATCGCAATCAACTACAATTCTTGCAACTGTCTCCGAGAACTACATTTATTATAGCTAGACTGCGATTATTATCAATGAACTACTATTATACATTCACAATGATCTACTTCTTAGCTCCATCATCCCAAATTCAAAAGAAGAGTGGACCTGTGTACTCACTCTTACAATAGATTATGTCAGTTGGGCTAGGCTCGTGGTTTTTTCCCTTTTATGGTGTTTTCCATGTAAAAATTGAGATATCTCCTCACCTCTTTTAATTACCTTATTATGCGATAGACCCTCTGCAACGCCAAGATGATAATTCATTAATCCTAAGTCACAAACCTTCTAACACACATAATTTCTTAAAATTAATAATATATAAATGTTATTTATTAATAGAAGATTAATATTTTATATTCTACTAATTAATAATAAGCTTTTATTAATAAAAAAAGTTACTTTATCAAATATTTATGAACCTGTCGATCAAAAAATGGCTTAGCGATCATCTCTCTGCTATTAACATTGATTTTCTCTCCATTAATAGAAGGAGTATCAAACAAAAGAATGGGGTAATGTAGAGAAATCATAGATTTAACAAATTCTCAATATATATATATATATATATATATATAGATATATATATATAATTATTGAATACAAAAATTCTTTACGTATAATTATCATCTATTTGGTGCCTACCGAACCGATTAATACCAATGGGAAGTTACCAAATGCAAAAACTTAATAACATGTCAAAAATATCAATCATCTTTATACATAGAAGTATATTATATTATATGATAAGTCGTCTCTTTGGGTATCTATGATGATTACGTGAAATATGATGAGTAGTTTATTCGAGCAGACCAAAAACGCCTTATAATACTTTGTAATTCTTAACAAAAAACACATAATGATGGATTCATAGTGTGAAGGACCACGCACACCCATTAGTTGACAAGTTGTTTATTTTTTTATAAGAAATAATAATTTATATATTTTTAAGTTAGTTATGAAGCTATTTATAAAAATATATATATAGTTCTAATGAGTGTGATTTTTATAAAGTAAAAGTTAATAATGAATAATTTTCTTGGAAGATATATAGAATTTTAGAAGTATTAAACTATATGATATGCAATTTTAATAATTATAATATTAATAGTTTTCAAAAGTAATTTATCAGAAGATAATTATGATATACATCTACTTATGGTATGGTTTAAGATTATAAAATAATGGAGATATAAATAAAAATATAATTTCTATAAGTTAAGATTGATATTTTTGTGGTATCATACGAAATTTAATAAAATTATAATTAGAGCAATGATTTTGTATAAATTCTCATATTTGACAATGAGAGAGTCCATTATATTTTAGTTGTGTGTGATAGATTAAGAGATAATGATAAGCATACTATTGTGTAGATGTATTAAAGAATGAATATATTCGATGAATAGTTGCAAGGGATCTATCAAAGATATATTAATTAAAATTAACAAATATGATATGACACATTCATCTAAGTTTAAAAAATATGTCATTTAAATTTAAGGATAAAATTAGTATGAGAAAAAGGTGAAGAAAATAAGGCCGAACTAAGTTTAATCAATGGAAAAAAATTATTAAAAAAGCTTGACATAAATTATGTTTAAAAACCTCAAATTAAACACTTGATTGGTGTAAGAAAATGTTAATCAAGATAACCAATCTTAAGCAATTGAGATATTATTATTATTATTATTATTATCATCTTTATTGTTAAGAAGTTGAAAATAATAAGATTTGTTTAAAGTTTTTTGTATGTCACTTTTAATTGAGCACTTGTCTTTATGTATATATATATATATATATGGAATAAAACCATAATTTATGCTTAGAAATTTTTTGGCTAAATTATTAAGGAACATCTAAAGATCCCATCCATTTGATGCTCTTCAAACGTTGCTTGATTAAATATAACAACCATTAACTCTTTCATGCATATCCATTTTAGTATTATAATCCCTAATAAAACTTAGGGGTATTTACATACATACTACCTACTTTCCATGTATTTATATATCTAACACCTAAACCTTACATTTTACATTTATCCACACAAATCTTCCAATATCAAATCACTATTTTAACTTAAAAAAATAAAAAAAAGCAACCTTTCAAGCAAAGAAAAAATAAGTTGGAAGGAAAAATTAAAGTTTAGGTGTTAGATAGGTATGTAAATACATAACAATTAAAGTGATATATTTGTAAATATTTCTAAGAATTATAATGTCGTAGCATCATATAACTTTCTGAATCCACTTCACTTATACTCCAACAATAAAATATATAAATAAAAAATTTAAAGAGGATGTCGACAAAGAGAATAAGAACAAATATTAGGAAGATAGATATAAAAATTATTATAGATTTTCAAAAAGCTCCCACCCTTGGGCTATTCACAACCTCCCATGGATTCTCATCTCCCCGCATCCATATCTACAAAACCGTTACGCAGATTCTTTCCAAAATTCGCCACGGCGCCTGCCCCCACTTTCACACCCGTAACTTGGGGAGCTCCCGGGCCCACCTTGTGGGCCATAGAATCCATTCGCAGATTTTGATAATATTATTTAAATTATTATAAATTAAAATATTTTATAAAATATTCATAATAAATTTCAGGAAGAACATTAAAACTGTCATCTTCATTTGTTAATTACAAAAGGAGCTTTACATTATTAGAATGAGACCCCAAAGCCCTGGCTTGGTTGAACTAGCCCAAAATAGTAAAAATGTTCCGTGTTGATCAGCTAGGTCTAGTTTAGATGCAAATTGATAGATATTGAGGTAATATTGAGATGGATACCATCAATTCACACATACCAACCACATGAAAATAATCGGGTCGAATCAGACCTCACGGGGGTCTACGAAAATAGAGCTAGCCGGCGCCGAGCGGGTCCAATCACCAACAGCTCCGTCACTATAATCCTCAGCCAAGCGCTTGATACACCAGAAATCTTCATCAATGGATAACCTCTGCCAATATCGTATTCCCGGCATAAAAGGCTCGCACGCCGTCACCTCCGTGGCAACAATCCCGCAACCTCCGGCACGCGCCATATTGTGTGCGTGACTGCAGAGCACGCGCATAAGAGACGCCGAAGAAGGCCCCTCGCCGCCGAGACCGTACAAAAAATAACCCCCGAATGGCCGAAAGATGTTGGGGAAGGATGGAATGCGAAGCCAGGGAACCGAGCGGTCTAAGACACGGGTTGTCCATGCTAGCCCCCGCCGCAGCAACGACACGCCGCGCACCTCCAAACGGAACAGGGATTTGGTGTCCCAGATACTGAGGACCGCCCAGGAATCCGGCGGTTTAGCGAGGAAGCTGTCGAGGTTGGCCCAACTGTAGCCGGAGGGGAGAGCAAGGAAGGTTCCGAGTGAAAGGGGGTTGCGAAGGATGGAGTCTATGTCGCGGGGGAAGAATTCGACGGTAGAGAAGCGGCGGCGGTAGAGGGTTTCAGCATCGGCGGGGGAGAGGTGGATGACGATAGCAGAACGGCGGAGGGGAAGGCGGTGGCCGGCGAATACTGGTTGTACGAGCAAGCTTGGCGTGCGGAACTTGGTGTAGCCGCAGCGGCCGGTGAATAGGCTGAGGGAAGGCTCGTTGTCTTTATCGGTCGCCATATACGCATACTCGGCTCCAATGGAACGGAACCAGTCCTCCATTTGCTGCACGAGCTGCAAACCGACCCCCATGCGGCTGGGAGAGAATAATTATTTCAATTTCATTAATTGTCTAATCGGGCTAAAGTTAGAGCACATTGATAATAAATGATTGCTTAGGTGAGACACGTTTCACGTACCGGTAGCGAGGGGAGACGCGCAGGCCGACGATGCAGGCGGCTTTGGTGTATATAGCGACGGCGGCGGCGGCGGCGGCGGCCGCAGGACGGGGTGCTCTCTTGCCGCAAGTGATGGTTTTGACGCAGCCGCGAATGAGGCCCACAATCTCTTTCTTAGGCCCGACAGTTTCGGCGACCTTCAGGTAAAAAAAAAAAAACACAGGGAAAAGGAATTTTAAGCAAGACCGACAAAGTCTCTTATTTATTCAAGCTATGTCTGGGAGAAGGATTTCACTGGTGGCATTGGAATGGGTTCCATACCAACATAAGAAAGGCAGGGGAATGGCGGACACGGCAAGTGGGGTCGCCAAGGAGGTCGGTGAAAATGGAAACGGCGCCGCTCTGGCCTACCTCGCAAGACAGCTCCACCGCCTCTGCGCCGGCGAGGTCTTTCTCTGCTTCGTATTCCCGTACTATAACTTGCATCTTCCTTGCCTGCTCTGTTATCATCTCTCCTCTGTTTCTCAATACTGTGGCGTTGAAAGGTGAAGGAGTGTGGGAACCAGAGCTCTCTGTTCTGTGTTACAGTGAATAAACGCACTGGTGATTGAACAACTCTTCTAGTTAAGGAGCGCCGGCATCAATACAAGCTGATTCGCCTCTACTTCTTCATCTTTTCACCGTTTTTCTTTGGAAATCTTATTTACAGTGAATAAACGTAGCTGGCGAACTCTCTCACTTGGAATTCGTTATTAGAGTGAGCAGTACATGGTCGGCTACCTCAAAGGGGTATTTATACTCATTTTCTTAGGTATGGTGCTGCTTGCCCTCTCTCTCTCTCTCTTCAGAATCCTCTCACATGTTATTCTCTAATAGTCAAGGGTGGTATCTATGTACCTGCCATGTGATATAATGGCTGATATTGACGGCCTCAAAAGAAAAAGCGTCGCAGTCTCTGCCCTACCTGTATCTGTATGTTTATGTATAAATGTATACGGAATAGAATTATAAGAACTGAGTACAACAAAATACGGCAAAGGGAAAATATTAGACTTATGAGATTTTATATCTCATGATGATTCATGTTTTGTCTGTGAACCATAGTTTAAGAAATAGAATATAAGAAATGTTAGAGAGACTGAGAGAAGAGTAGTGAGTTGAGAGAGAGAGGATACATTGAGAGAGGGCTAAAGAGTCATGAATAATAAATTATTTTATCCATGCCTTCATTCATAGAAAAGATCTTTTTATTTTGTAGGGGAGGGGGTATAATATAGTGAAATTATAATTTTGTTTCGGCTTTAATGGGGCCTACATAGATTATTTAAAATATTTTACTAATATGAGTCTAATGTTTGGTTGTTCTGTGACTCGATCGGCTAAGCATGTTTGGCCTCAACTTAGTAAGGTTGGTCCAGTCGACTAGGCTGTGTCGGTGCTGCCGTTTGACTGATCTTGGTTTTCTTTGGGTCTGCATTAATTATTCAGTCAGCTAAGCTCCGTTGATTAGTTGATATAGTTTGGGTTGTCGCCTTTCTATTCTTAAACAAGTAGCTCATGTTTACAGTGTGAGACTATGTTATTGGGTTGAGGACGAATCACTCTAACAAGATAGGTAGTTCATTCGTTTGTGAGGAGAGCATGTATGATGAATAAGACATTTGTAGTGCTCATTCTTGGTCTCTGATGAGGAGCCAGATGGGCGTATGTAGGACGACTAATGATAGTGAGAAGTTGGATTCTTTTCTGGAGTGGGATTTGTCGAAAGGTAGGTCGAAAACTTCGATCTACCTTCTTGTTGCAACAAGCACATATGATTATATGTCTTATTTTATTTCAATTGATTCAGATTCAGATCATTCAATTGTTCTATTTGTCTCTCTTGATTGGTCATCATATCCGATTTGATAAGTGAGTCTCATGGTTCTCTCTTGTTGGACCTTTTTTTATCATGTTTTCTCTTCTCTAGACAGTTGGATCCCATTGAAATCCACGCAATGCTAAATATGTAATATATGTTTATTTTAAATTTTGTACCATGAGAATAAAAAAATTATTAAGAAAAATGTTGTGACTTATCGCTAGATACTGTTATGAATTGTGTGAATCCTCTTTTATGTGCGAAGCAGATGAAAATGAATAAAAATCTTATAAATTTGTGGTGGATGATTCATTTATGGATAATGTGTTGCTATTATTAAGATTGCATATTTCTCAACTTTGATCTTAGAATTTAAACTCCCTTTCAAAACTCTTTATCAAGCTCCACTACTCCAATGGATTTTTGTTATCCGGGAAAGGGAAAGAAAACAGAACAGAGCTGCCCAAGAGCTGCCCTGTCTTATATATATTCCATATATAAAGAACTTAACATACATTGCATTTTAAATATTGTAATTTATACTAATTTTTTTATATTTACATGTATATCACTCAAAAAATAATAAAACAAAACAAAAAATAGCACTCATAGAAACCTTTCCATTACTTGGGGTCATGATCTCAATTGGTATCTTCGAAGCCGACTTCTTCTTGTGAATATATGATGAGTGTTTGATCTTAGCCAGCATCATCGCTGTCCGATTTTGATCTTATGTTTTCATCGGAGTCGGCCTATTGCTAATCATAACCAACCTAGTTGATGATTTCTAATTAGACACTTTATCTTATTAATAAGCTACATGTTTGGCTGGTTGGCTATAAACAAAGAATTATAACCTCTGCAAACTAATTTTAACCAATTTAAATTACTATTCAAAATTATCTTTATCTTT
>NEWO01000137.1:986231-1026528 GCA_003013225.1 Phalaenopsis aphrodite
AATTCTAACTCTTTTTTAACTAAGTGACATATTGCTCATTATAGTTCTATTTGGTTTAATTCTTACTCTAATCCTTTCTTATATTGAAAAGTTCTCGCTTAGTTGGCTATTAAAATTTGGAGATGTTTATTTTTTAGCCGAATTACATAAGTTTTCTTTTTTTTTTTAAACTAATTTTTATATCAAATCGCTAAACGGACTGAAGCGATTAAGTCATTAGACATTTAGCCGCATCAATCGCAACCGTCCAAATTACCAACATTGGATACCACGCCTCATGCTGACCATCGAAACCAACTCCTCTCATATCACTGTTCATGTCTATGCGTTGAACCACTGAAAGCAGCAAGAACTATCCATAGACCAAAGTCATCAAATACGTCGCCATCGTGACAAAAATTGGAGCCCGAAATCAATTATTTTAATTAATTCAATAGAATTCTTCGTCCTCATTAGAAAATTTCAATTACTTGATGACTAAATAAATTATTTATGAATCGATTTATATAGATTAAAGCAGCATATAATTAATTTTAAATCCAAGTTAACATATTCAGATAATACATATTTACTGATAAGACAAATATTTACTTTATCTCAATATTCTGAAAATTAGGGGAAAACGATGTATATTTGATTCTCATTGATTTAGTGCCGTTCGTTTCTTTAGCATTATTTCCTTATTATTTTATTATTTGAATATTTTATCATCTTTCATAAATGATTATATAATATGAAGCATTTTGTAATTTTGTATAGTTTAAGAGTGCTACGGACGGATTAATTATAATCCAATTATTGATTTTACATAATGATATTGATATGTAGATATCGTTAACACAAAGTACAATGCCTTCTTGTTTGAGGAGACGTACGCATGGCTTTGCCCTTGGCTTTCCAGTTATGGGATCAGCTTTATTAATTATTTATTTCCATTGTCATTGTGAAGCCCATATTTAATAAGAGTGAAGTGCAAAAATAGTTCATCTGAGCGAAAATAGTCTACATTGAGTACTATTAGAACACATTTTAAAATAGTCGGCGATTATTTACATGTGATCGTCTTAGTCGTAGAGTTTAAAATTTTTCTAAAATAGTCCACAGATTCGTTGAACTGGGGATTGAAATAGTTCCCATAAAGGACCGTTGAGCTCAAGTTAAAATAGGCAGACTATTTTAGTAATTCTATAAACTCTTGGAACTAATATGAAAAAAAATATTACGTCCAAAAGTTCGCATGTCTGGACGGCTACCGATTGGGCGCAATGTTGATTACTGATGAGGTGTATGGTGACATGGCTCCCAACAGTTGACCGTTCAGAAGTGCGACGTCCGGATAGAATATTTTCTCCTAAAACGGCAGGTTTGTTTTATCACTCAACTTGATTTAATATAATCAAGTCAAAAATCAATGATTAAAATAACTTAATGTCCCAATAATAAATAAGATTTCCTACTAACTTTTTCAGAGATCTTACACCATTGCTTAGATTCCCATCTCCAATATGAACCAATATGTCATAAATAAAACAAAATACTTATTGGTATGTATCAATTTAATTAATTTAATCATCATGAGTAACAAATTTCCTGCACATTTGGTTTGGATAAATAAAAACAAAAACTCATAATTTAAAGATAAAAAATGATGGAAAAGGGATATAAGGAGCCAGTTAAATAATATTTCACTCTTTCCTTGCTGCAGCACCATGAAGTTGACATAAGAAATTAAGCGGTAATAGGGAATGATTAATGTTATATGGCGTCATTAACTATGTTTGTCCGCATAAAACTCTCTAGATCAATTAAAGTTGACCCCTACAGGTATATTGCCAAATTAATCAAGTTTATTGACTGAACTAGACCCTGAAGTAAAGGTAAAAGATGTAAGTATTATTACAAACATCGCACCGTAGTTTTTGTCTCTTTGAGCAAACTCACTTTGACAGTTTATTAAAAAGACTGCTGCTGAAATCTATGTTTTCTCATCGGTCCAGGATTGGTGCAATCACAGCTTTCTAGCTGCGATCTGACTTTTTCAAAAAAAAAAAAAAAATTGTAATATCCACTGCAATTTTTGGAACATCATATTATTTTTTAGCAGCTTAACAACAACTTATTAATAAGCTGCAGCTGCCCCAAACAAACCCTAAATCCTATTATAAATCCAATTAAAATGCACTAAAAAACTCTCCCCTTCAACTCTCTCTTTTGTTCGTCAGAGCACATTCAAGTAGAGCAAAGTCTTTTCAAGAAATAAATTAAGAGACAACAATAATTATAAATTGAGTGACTAACAATTATGAGTTTTCATGTAATTTTATAATGTTTAGACGCTCTAATTGCATTGGAAAAGAAATTTGTCAAGGCTAGCTAAATTTTATATTACGATGAACCCTAAACTCCTTAAATTTGCTTTGAAATGCGTGCAAAAATGCATTACATAATTACACTTATTGCGAATAATATTAAAATATTCAAGGGCTTTAATTACAACTCTTTAATTAAAAAGAAGAATAAAATGAACGGCGATGCGGTTGAGGAGAGTTTGATATGATGAAATGATAGTAATACCAATAATGAAACTAATTTCATCAATTAATTAATTAAGTAGGATTAATTATTTAAAATCTGAAAAGAGGAGTTTAATTATGTCACGTTTTGATGATCATTATAATAATTATGGTCCAATCATGGGTAGTAGCGAGATCTACGGCTCATACGGCAACGGATTCCAGATGGATTAGGGAGTTGACCGTTTGACCAAATTATCCACTAATATTTGCACAAAATTATATTGAGGTTAGATAATGTTTAGTTTAATTAATGACGTTTAACTTTACCGGAAAGATGCTTTGCTTGCTTAATAAGATTTCATTAAAGCTGTAATTATACCGTAATTATCTTCTCAGGTCTAAAGAATTTATATTTTGCTCGTAGGACTTGTTTATGAAAATGAAAATTGACTTTGTTAGATATATTCTACTCTCTAGGTTGCTTCTAAGTTTGTCAGTTCAGGTGTTAGTCAACGCTAAGATGCTATTGATAATTTAATTCATGTTATAGAAATTAGTGGCATTTGCATAAATATCACCCAAATTCTTTGTATTTACATGTCTAACACTTCAATTTTAATTTTTTACATTTACGCCATCCAAATCATAGTGTTTGGGATCACAACATTATTTACATATCTAACGGCTTACCTTCGATATTTATATTTATAATACTTCAGTATCACAACCTATGAGATGATGTATTTCACTTTTACAATATGTTTATGAATATTAATTATTTGTGTTAAATATATAAATATAAAAGCTTAGGTGATATATATATATAAATACATGAGTTGAACTAACGACAACTAGGTTTGAAATTAATGATTATAATGTACTTTGAAGTTGAGTCTCCTAATTTACCGACTTCTTCACAATTCTTACAGTAAATACCCCTTTTACTATAATTTATCCTCATATTTGGCTCAACCTCCATGGCTGAAAACAAAAAAACATGCACATCATATATTTTTTCTATATTTATATAAGAAATAATTTTATTTCGATGTTTATTTGTATACGTTGAATCCAAATCTGTCCGGGAGACATACCCAAGAAATAAAGTGCCAGAGAGAGAGGAAAAAAACAAAGAGCGCACATTAATTAATAGTGAAATCGTGTAATCTTTATTCAAGAAATAAGCCCATATTTATAGAAAAAAACAGACCATAAGATTACATTTACCTCTAATAAAGTAGGTATGCTAGGAGATATTTTAGATGATATATGATTAAAAGGTCAGGAGTCTGAATAAGACCTTCAGCCAGTTTTTAATCTGAGCGGCCATGATGAGGGGTTGACAGGAAGGTGTTGTCTTCCCTTCTAAGATCTGGCCAGCGTTTGTAGTCTGCTCGGCCCGGATGAGGAATAGTGTTTGGTTGTCTATTCGAGATCAATCCAGGTTACCTTTTGCGAGGGTCATTGATTTTCTTGTGTCGTAGGGTTTGATTTTTCCAGCTAGCAAGATCTAGGCAGATAAATGCAAACCCTTTAGCTGCACCTGGTGGACCCCAGCTTGCCATGTCATCTTCTCCGTTCGCTATTAGATTTTTTTGAGATTCGTGTCGACACATTTTTAATATACACTATATTATTTGAATTGTTAAATAATATTAAAAATACCATTACTGTTAAAATTTGAATGTGGCCTTTTTTATGCATACTTATATAATTATGACAATAAGATATTATATTTTATACATAAAAAATACTAGCAGAAATCTCAAAAGGAAAGAACGAACAGTATCAAAGAGCCTCATCTCGAGGTAAGCAATCAATCTATTTTTCAAGACCGAGCATGAAGCCATGTTTCCAAACCCGGAATATGTCAAGATGTGGAGATGGTTCCTTGCTTAGAAGCGGCAAGACCCGCCGAAAGTGCGGCGTAAATCATCCAGGAAGCTAATCTCATCAAATACCCCACACAACCTGTGACAAAATCTGCCTAAGACCTTGCGAGTTTGAGATATTTGGCCGAGACAACAAACCAACAAGACATGCGAGACATGAGCCCTATAGGACTAGAGCCAGATGGAAAATGAGCCACAACTCACTTTATGAAAAAAGTTGACTGATCATGCTCAACCGACAAACCCCGAGTCCCGACCGAACGACCACCTTACAATCAACCGTGTTGATCTATTTTGCCAAAAGACACCAATCAAGAGTGTCATGCTGCTAAACACATCGTTTGACCATCACATACTTCAGATGACAGGGATGCCACTCGATCGGTCACCTCAGTCGGCTAACTTCAAGCCAGTCGACCACGAAATTATCGCCGATGTTGAAATTCAAATTGTAATGCAAATATGACATAAAATCTATACAATCAATTAGAGCTTTAATGACATTATGAATGATTCCATAATCATTCTCTCAATTCTGTAATCGTACAAAATACCATCAATAAGAGCAGGACAAAAATACAAATAAAGGGATATCTCTCCCAAAATTTTCCGTAAAAAAGTTCCAGACTTATTTTACTCTCTCATTTTTCTCATTCACTCTGCTCTAACTCTCGGGACTTAATTTACAAAAAATAAATTAGAATCCAACATATATAAATAATTATTAAACTTTTAAATGCTAATATATAAATTAATTAAAAATTTACGATGGCTCCCACTTAATTTTTTTTAAAAAATTTTGTCGGCCAATTGACGGGAGTTAGACAACTTGTCCAACAGTCTAACTTCTCATCGTAATTTCCGGTTCGAGTTTTCTTAGTCCTTTATTATGATATCTTTGGGTAAGTTTTTTGTTGTTATTATTGTCCGTTCGTGTTATTTTAAACACACAATTTGAAATAATTAATTGGAATTGCCCATATTATCTATTAAAGAGATAAGCTAGCTAGCCTAAACCTTGTAAAATTGTTTAATTTTCTCTTTTCATTTTCACATGGCAAATATTTAGAAGTGATAATTATAATTCATACGCCACAAAATTAATTTTCAACATCCGCTGTGAATTTCAAGGTATGACACGAATTTCGAAATAACTTTTTGAGCAATCAATGTTCGCACTTCAACTAAAAATCATCAAAAACTCTATTTTCAACAAAGTGAAAATCAAACTGAGCAATTCAATGAGATGAACCCAATGACACCAATATTGATCAAACCCAAGTCAAATCAAGCCTAGATCAAGCCGCGAAACCATTTTTAGAAGCTTCAGGTGCTCAATTAGAAGGTCAGACCAATTCCAAATTTGAAAAACTTATGGTCAAATCGAGTATCTCGACAAGACAAATTCAAAGTGTTCAAGATCACTTTATTTGACATTATTAAGATACTTAAATGTCCACAGAACATCATCCAATCAAGAGTCTTTTCCAGTCGTCCAATGAAGTGCCCTGGATTTCTTCTTTTTTTTGTAGGGAGATCTCTCAGATTTTATAAATAGAGTTCTACCCTCTTTAAGTAGGGGACTTGAACAAGGCCTCAGCTTTTAGAAGAAACGAGAGAAAAAGGAGTTGATGCTTAGTGTCATTAATTTTTGCACTAAAGATTCAACAAATGCTTCCCACTCCGACAACCGCTGAAAAACGTCAAACACCACTCGTTGGGTGCTATCAAACACTATCACATACCACCTGGTCCTTGCAATAAAACTCCCCGTGGAATCACAACATGTGTCGCAGTTCCTAACGTACAGTACAAAGTAACCTAACACTAGATGGTGCAGCGATGCACACTGAATATGGTGTAACAATGCACCCCAAGCACAGTGCAACTCCAAGCCAAGACCTATTTGTTCAACTATGACCTACGTAACTCACAACTTATGCCCCTACAACCTACAAATATCATTACAACTAATCATTATAGCATGTCAGACCAATTACGACCTATGCAACTCAGAACTCATTCAACTCATGACTTTGGCCCCTGTGATTTACGGTTGTCATCCCAACTCAAAAATACGGCCTACCTAACCAAATACGAACTATGTGACTCGCAGCTCATTTAGCTTCCAATTTCATCCCTTGCGACCTACAAAGTCATCACAACTTACCACTAAAGCCTACGTTACCAGCTATTACCTACATGGATCACAATTTATACGACTCCAGACTCTGGCCCTTGTGGCATGTATATGTCATCGCAACTCACCACTACAGACTATGTGACTCATAACAAATGTATCTCCCAACTACAAACTCTGCATCTAGCATATGTTATTATAACTATCAACTCTGAACTCAATAGACTATGAACGTCATCACACTCACCATACTATGAAATACGTGACCAATTAATTATGACATACATGACTCATAACTCGTGTAACTCTTAACTCTGACCCCTGCAGCCTACGAACTTCGTCAGAACTCTCCAAAATGATCTATGTGACCGATTATGGCCTATCTGACTCACAGTTTGTGAAGCTCCTAACTTCGGCCCCTGCAGTCTATAGACGTCATCACTACTCACCACTACAGGGTACTTGACCAACTACGACCTACGTGACATATAGCTCATGCATCTCCTGGCTCCCTTCCATTCGACCAAAAGATATCATCGCAACTCACCACTACTGCCTCGGTGAACAACTACGACCTACGTAGCTTACAGTTAACTACTCCTGATCATCATCGCACCTCACCATTATGGATTATGAGATTCATAGCTCACGCAGCTCTCAACTCCAACCTATGTGGCCTAAGAATGTCATTATCGCTCCTAACTCCGAGTTCAATGGTCGATGAGCATCATTGAAGCTCACTATTATGCCGCACGACCAACTATGAACTAAGAGGTCAACAACTAATGAAGCTCCCTGCTTTGACCTTTATGACCTATAAATTTCATTGTAGCTCACCATTATAGCATATGTGACCAACTACGACTTAAGTAGTTCACAACTCTTGTAGCTCTTGAATCTAGCCCCTGCGGCAAACAAATGTTATTACAACTCTTCATTATGAACTACATGACTAACTACAATCTAGGTTGCTCACAACTCGTGTATCTACCAACTCCGACCCTTGCAGTTTATGGACATCATCACAGCTTGTCACAATGGCCTATGTGCCGGTGCAGCTCCTGACTTCAACCACAGCAGCTACAGACATCATTTCAACTCACTATCATGGCCTATTGAACTAACTACGACAAATTCTTCAAAAAAAGTGTGCATTCAACAAATATTATAAGCACAATAAAAAAGACTGCTAACATTTCTACAAATTGGTAGAGAAACATATCATGTAAGAAAGCTAAAATACTTTTTTTCTTAAATACGTATGAATGGGTTAGGAAAAGTATTAGTCGAAGGGCCAAATAATTGAACTTACCCAAGAAAATGCAATACACGATGTTGGTTATTATTGGTGGATCAGAAGGCCAAATCACCTGATTAGTAAGCCCTAAAAAATATTGGTCAAGTGATAAATTCTGTCACCATGTTAAGAGCCCGTTGCAATGGACAACTTAAGATGCCATTTTTTGACGACTGTTTTTGATTACTTTTAGGTATTCATCATCCTAGACCATATCATCTTGAAGCTTTTGGTAAGTTAACTAGTGATGGTTAGGATAAGCTACGGCACATGCGAGGTCGCGACGCGCATAATCTAATCTCTTAGAATCACACTTAATTTAACAATTAGTAAACAGTTAAGGAAAAGTAGCAGCTAAGATAGCACAGTTGTCATGTAAACATAAGCTACCTAAATCTGTAATTTTTAATATTAAGCAGCACAGAGCACTATAAGAAAGTATGGAAGCAACCCATTGTACTATTCTGCATGCATGCCCACTTCCCCAACAAGATAAATTGGAATATTTTTTATAGATTTTTTTTCTTTTGAAATTGGATTTAGAAGTAAAAAAATTAAAGATAAATATGATAAAGATAAATATATTAAAATTGGGAGTTGGCAAAAGTTTTGGAACCAATCTCAGGCCGATTAGCAAAAGTTTTGGAGCTTTTTTTTAGATAGAAACATTCAAAGTCGAATTAAAAATCATCAAAAACTCCAATTTTAAGAAACTTGTATTCAAACTGATTGCTGGACGAGACGAACACAATGAGACTAAAATTGGTCTGATCTTAATTAATTTAAGCCCGAATGAAGCCATTAAACTTTTTTTGGAAGCATTGAGTGGTTAATTGGAGGGTTAAATAGATTATAAGTCTGACAAGCTTATAGTCAAATCATTTGTCTTGATGAGAAAGCATCAACAAGCCTAAGACTACTCAATTTGGACACCATTAAGGCACTAAAATGCCCACAATATGTCATACAATCGTGAAAATCTTTTAAGATCATGCTATAGAGTCGTTCATATTATTTCCTTACTTACAGAAGAGGACACTCTCAGACTCACAAATAGAACCCTACTCTCCTAATGACAAAGGGACCAAGGAGTCGGACCAAGACCTAGAGCTGGACCGAAAGAAGAATGAGTCGAATTCTAGTTTCTTCTGAATCGAAAACCTAGTGAATGTTTCTTGCTTCCATAGCTTCCAACCACTTTCAACCACTGCTCAACAGCCGTCATTGACCACTACTGGTCGTCTTTGACCTCCATCGGTCGTCATCGACCACCGTTGGCCACCCCTGCTAGTTAACGTCCATAAATCCTATGTTGTAACGACACACTCTAAAGATGATGCAATTCACTAATACTCCTGAAATTCTCTCCTCACAGCTCCTCGCTATAGCCTACGACCTATGTGGTTCATTACAACCAAAACCCCTCACGATGTTCTTGGCGTTGAATTGACGCCACTATAACTCCCTACTACAACTTATGTGAAAAACTATGAGCTCCCATACCTGGCCTTTGTAGCCTACATATATTAATGTTGCTCGTTACTACAATTTACTTGACCAACTACTGTCTATGTAGCTCATAGCTCATGCAGCTTCCAATTCCATCATCTATGGCCTACGAATGTTATTTCAGCTCACCAGCCTTCGAACTTTATTGCATCTCACTATTACAGTCTCTGTAGTCAACCAACGCTCCTGCAACCATCATCTATGACATACATGACCAACTACTATCATGACTTTCAAACATGGTCTCTACGACAAACTGGTGTTACAACCACCGTCTACAACATTTATGACATAATACTAACTTCATAGCAATAGACTACGGCTTTCGCAGCCCGTTATGACTATCGTTGTTGAAATATTATTGTACATCAACATTAGATTTCATCTTCTTAATTCAAGAGAAGAGGGTGTCTATGTACTTCTAATTACATGGTAGATTATTTAAACTGAGCTAGACCCTGTGATTTTTTTTTTTCTTTTCAGGATTTTTTACCTAAAAAAGCGAGGCGTCTCCTCCTGCTTATTCTTTTTTTATCCATGTGTATGTTGGATCTTCATTCAACGCTCAGATATTAAATTATTATTCTACGAAGATGAAACTTCTGTAACACATTAATCATAAATTCTAAATCGAAAGAAAATGCTAAGTATCTTTTTTTACTAGAAAAAAGTTTCCATCCTCTAATTAATAATATTTATTTCATGGTCACACTTGTTTTCATGTTGAGAATCTTAAACTCCACAAACAACGGTCATTATTGGAAGATTAGCAAACAATGATCATTAAATTAAAATTAATTATAATAATCTTTTTAAAAGGTGAATTAGTCAACATGTTTCCTTTGATCTCTCATTATGTTTCCAGCCATACATGCAAGCTGGCTAATTAAGATTGAATTAATCTCAGTGATGGGACATTAAGTATTAAGAAAGAAGCGGGAGCGGGGCTCGGAGATTAAACTTTGAAGGAATGGTTCTTTAGACGTGGGGCAGTGGATGTGGCTCGAGGATTTAAATGACTAATTAATTTGATTTTAATGTTAACAACCTATGTTTACCCGAAACTTCTTTGTGTTCTTCTCAACCAAAAGAAATATAATAACTTTATTATCCTAGTTTTTTTTTCCTTTTAAAGATTTAGCTGTCAGCATTCATTACAGAACAGTAAATCTACCATGTTCCAACGGAGCAATATGTCATCCAATTAATCCTTAATGTTGGTGTCATTTCATTCATCCCGTCGAGCCGGTTACTGCATTTGTTGAAATTTAAATCATGAATAATTTTTAATTGAATTTTGAACATTCATTACCTTAACAATGCCTTGAGAAATGTGCAACACCTCGAAATCTTGCAAATGAAAATTTATTGAAAGCGTATCAGTTTATACATGTTGTTAACCTAGGTATGAACCTACTGACCGATAGATGCAACATTAATAATTTGTAATTACTAAAAAAATTAATGTGATATATTATTTCTATCATAAAGCATAATATTTGATGGAAGAGCGGTAGATCTTTTTGAACAACCTGTTTTTGTAGGAAAGTCCTATATCTTTAAATTAATCCATTAAGTTGATGATAAAATTCATAGACGTTCTAGTGGGCATACGTGCTTATTAAACAACAACCTTTCAGAGGGATGGCCAAATAAGAGGGACAAAGAGTAGGGAAAATGGAAGTTTGGGCTCTAAAGAGATTTGGTGTTGCTCATATCTTATAAAAGATGCTTACTTACCAATTTGATCCTATTAGAGCTCGTCAAGAAGTTTTTGTTCTATGATCATTGGGGCAACCGTGCCTAACCTATAGGGTGCTCCATAATCATTCTGATTGGTCATTCGAGAACTACAATCTTTGTGCATACATCTTGAAGAAATTAAAATAATGACATTAATTTTTCTTAAGATAATATTACTTGAAATACATCATAAAAAAAGCGAACGCAAATCTAAATCAAAATTAAATGAAATAAATTTAATGTTGGCCTAATTAGTCACATGTCTTCCATATTAAATTGCAAGGGCATGGAGACCACCATGAAAAGAGAAAAATGATAATAATGACATTGATAAAAAAAATTATTTCCGAAATTTTATTAGTTAAACTATTTGACAACCTTTAATTATATTATAATTACAATTACTATATTTTTAATCCATGATTTATTTAAGAAGATGCCCCATGTTTTAGCTTGTGCATTCAACAAAGAATTTAGATAAAAGATCACAAATTCACACTGGCTTAAAATTTTTAAGAAGCGACAAATTTTAAAGTTAGATGCTCATCATCTCTAAATTTTTTGAGTTTGCATTTGCCATCTTAAATTTTTGTTTCGTCACTAATCATGCTCGGAGAATCATGAGGTCCAAAATTCCTTTATTATTTTCATGAGACCCAAAGTTATATGCAAGCTAACTCATATTTTTTAAAAAGTTATGATTAAAAATGCTCAACATCTAAGAATTTGTATATTTAACACCTAAACTTTACTATTTATGTAATCTAGCACTCAATTAATTTTATTAATGGATTTCATTAGACGCTCAATGGTAGGCCGAATAGAATAAGAAATGAGGTAAAATTGATTCAGGAATGAGGTTGACTACAGCTAAGTAAAGTCAACTAACATTAGGTTGAGGCCAAGTAAGATCAAGGAATTGGCCAACTTAGATTAGGCTACATTGACGGATCGGGAGAGAGGCGGACAATGGTATAATGCTTGTCGAATATTCGCAAAATGAGGCTAGTTATGGTTAGTGCAACTAGAATTTGGTTGGTTAAGTGTCTTTTCTATGAGATTTTGAGTGATATAAACATAAATAACAATTTTTAGGCATGAAGTATGTATATTCTAATATTTTACATTGCATTGATATAAATTCCTCTTTTTTTTTTTTCTAAAATCTGCCATGAATTTGTTTTCTCAGTGAAGAATGGTACATTTTTTAAGAAAAATATCTGCTAAAAATAACTTATTTTATTATAATAGGAGGAAATATTCCCTTGAAAGAGTCTTAATGTGTTAATGTACTTTCTCTTGCTCTTAAAAGAAAAGCAAGAAATACGTGAAGTTTTTGTTAGTTAAGAAAATTACAGCTATGAAAACTTATAAGATCATACTCGTGATTAAATAAATATTTTAAAAATAATAATTTTTTAGTATGAAATTTTTATGTGCTAAAAATTCATGAAGATAAAGAACATGTTTTACAATGTAGTTTTGAATGAATATCTCACAAAAAAAAATTTTTTTTTTTTCTATTTCTTAGAGGCATTAATATTATTAAGTGCAAAAATCTTTAGAGGTCTTTGTGAGGAACGTTGGAGAAGAGTAATGGAGTGATGAAGATCGATAAAAAAAGATCAATCAGATGACAACCATTAGAAGATGAAGATCAAGCGATGTGGTAACAGTGATGTTCAAATGATGGTAGTCAAACAATGATAGTGATTAAGAGACAATAATTGAGCTACAATGAACTCCCAACTGTGGTTTCTGGTCGTCATTGAAAGTGTGGAGAGCTTAGCATGACTCAAGATCTCTAAAGTCTTTCCAAATTCATTCATGTACATAATAATTTTTTAGAGAATTGATATTTTTGTAAATAGAAACAAAATCTATAATACTTTACCAAATGACAAATTTTAATTCTTTTGATTTTAATTACTTTTTTTAGGATTTAATGCCTAAATTTCTCAAGAATTGATTAATCTTGGTCATGTTGGATTCTTCCAATTAACAGGTCTGTTTTGAAAGTAAGCATGCAAATTGATGAACTATTGGTCCTTCAACTATGACACAAAAATCTAAAACACACAATATATGTTCTCTTACCACTGATAGCATAATAAAGCTTGATTTGGAATGACATGATGTGAAGACATTGTCTATACATGAGGAATTGCAAGAGAAAACCTACATGTTACAGACGCTTGGATATGAAACATCTAAAGCATAGTTTGCATATTGGACAAGTTTTTTAATAGGGAGAAACAATCACCTCGACTTTTGTAAAAGAAGTTTGATCAGTTCTTAATGAAACATGATTACATGATGAATCAAAACTATCACTGTGCATATTTTAAGAAGTTGGCCAATGGTGTGCTCATTAATTTATTTTTATATGTTGATTATAGTTGATTTCATTTGCCAGTCATACTAAGGTTGATAGGATAATTACTTTCTCATTAAAATTGTGACTAATTACTCTAATAAAAGAAAATTGAGTAAGTTCATAAGCAATTAATCATAGTGGCATTTACGTACATACCACATAACTTTTATGTATTTACATATTAAACTTCTAAATTTTCACATCACTATAATTAACTTTTTTTAAAATGAAACACACATTTTTATGCATAAATTTATTGCACCAACATATTATAAATATAAATATCAAATTTTACGTGTTAGATATGTAAATACACAAAAATCGTGTGCATGCATGTAACTTTTTTTAGAAAATTTACACACATATCACATACTTCTTATTATTTACAAATCTACCACTTTAACCTTTAATTTTACATGCATATTACTCAAATCCTTAACATCACATTAAATACCACAATTATTAACTTTTTAAAATAAAACACACATAGATTTATTATAAATATTACTATAAAATTGATGGTGCTAGATATATAAATAGATAAAGAATGTGTGGTATGTATGAAAATTTTCCAAAAAAAAAATATATATATATATATAGCTCAATTATTTTATACATCCATTTTCAATACTTTAATGATAATATTATAATACTTTGTATACAAATTTAATCATAGTAGATTTAATAACTATTATATTTATTTTATTTCAATTTTTTTATCGATCCATCTCTTCTATCTTTGACGATAATACCTATTTAATTCCACATAATTACATAAATAATTGGTAAAAATAAGATTTAAAGGTAATTAGGCTGACAATGATATACAAGGAATCTTTTTTGGGTCCTTGAGGTAATAGAAAGTAATAAATAAAAAAAGACAAATTTGTGGACTGGAGTTTTGCACTTTTTTGAGAGCTCCATAGCATCAAATCTCGGTTCTATTGACATTTAAATATTCGAATCAAAATCATGCAAAAAATTTGTAATAATTATCACATTCTAATAAATCATATTAATAATACGTAAGACGTCAGGTAGGTTACAGGAAGAATATAGGGGGTTATATTTGTATTATACCCCATGTAATCTCCCTGTAATCTAACTGTAACCTACCTGAAAACGCAAAACTTAGTAAAAGGTGTAGGTAGGTTACAGGAAGGTTACAGGAGTAAAATGCGAATTTAACTCTCAATATCCTCCCTGTAATCTACCAGACATACGCGGCACTGCGTACGTCTTATGCACGCAAATTTTTCCCCTTCAAAAGGCTTACCTTTGAATTATTTTTTTAAATATTTATGAAAGGAAGCTACAGAATAAATTTTTGATGCTTTAGGCACAACAAAGAAAATAGATGAGCCACCAGGTGAAAAAGGGGAAGAAGACAAAGGCCACCAACATCAAGCGACAAGTACAAAGCGAATTGTAGCAAAAGGCAGCCTAATAATTCTGTTGCCCCGCGACGAATACCAACCGTTCATTTCGTGCGACGTGGAGCACGATTGATCCTCTCCAATTTTAGTGATGCCCATTATGCTGCGAAACTTCGTACGGGAGTCCGCACAGAAATGGCTCTACGGACCAGTGATGAGAATGTGGATTCACACGTCTTGCACACGTGTTTACATTCTATCGATAGGGAATCGCAAGCTGTTGAGCTCCGAGTGAAGCTTTTCACTCCATAAGAAAAATAAATAAATAAATAAATTATGATTCATTAAATTTTAAGTGATTCGGTCACAAATTTTCAAAAAAAATTCATATTACATATATATTTTTTAATTTTTTTAGGTTTAATCATCAAATTTTTAAGCATTTAAATAACAAACGCTTCAAATTATATATATATATATATATATATATATATATATATATATATATATATATATATATATATATATAACAAAAATTTACATTTCTCCTAAAAATACTATAATTTTGATTTATAAAAGTGAAATACACATTTTTATGCATAAGAAGGAATATATGTAAAAATTAAATTTTAGGTTTTACATTTGTAAATACAGAGGAATTAAATGATGTGTATGTAAATATTTCAAAATTAAATTATGTTATTGTACATAAAAAACGTGTTAGCATTGATATTGAGGGGATTTTACTGTCCATAAGAAATGACTATGATAATGGAGGGCCTATTGACATATGATCATGAAACCAACTTAGTCGATTAAACTAAGTTGTTTGAGCCAAGCTAGCAAAAAGGCCAAAGCCGACTAAATCACGAGACAATACTAATGATGAACATAGGATAAAAAAATGAATCATTTGGTCATAAAAGAGATAAAAAAGATGTCCAAGCAAATCAACAAAAAAGAGTTGATTGAAAGAAGATTTGTTTTCGTAGCATCTCAAATTATCCCAGAGCCTCTTCATCTGGGATCACAGATCGACAGTCCAGCCACAGAAATCAATCAACCCGATCGATCAAGCAAATCCAATTGAGCTGAGTTTGCCGACCCGAAGCTAATTAAGCTCAGTCAATTGAGTCATAGAATAGTTAAATAATAATCTCATACATGTAAAATATCAAAAATACAAAGTATGAACCCCTTTAAAGCATGGATAAAAATATAACATCATAATAATTTGTCATCTTCCTTATAAACAAAGAAGTCATTTTATGAGTAACGAATGATTGACTTGATTGATTATTGTTTATTATTGTTCAGTCTTTTCTTTGTCTCTCTCTCTCTCTTCTTACCTAGGATCTATTTATTATGTGTGATTCATAGACGAACCAGGATCGACAACTATGTTTATATTTTTCTTTACTTGAAAATATATATGATTACTCATATGCTAAATATCGGAATATTCAGGCTTCAATTACTATACAAATACAAAAAAATTTCAAAAAAAAATATTTTCATATAAATATTATTTTAATGTCCTTAGAACATTTTTATTTATAAGTATTATAAACATTAATTTTATTTTATAAATTATAACAAGTAATTCTACTATGCATGTTGATACATCATGAACAAAATCTCATCATCCTGCATGAATCTAAAGGTATTACATAGGTATCGAGCTGATTTTTTTAGCTAGAAATATTCAAAGTTTGATCAAAAATTTTTCAAAGCTTTGATTTCATCAAACTTATTGTCAAACTGACCGGCTCGATGATATGAACATAATAATACCAAAATTGATTTAATCCAAGTCATATCAAGCTCAGATCAAGCCATTAAGCAATTTTTTAAAACTTTGCGAGCATATATTGGGAGGTCAAAGGAACGTCGAGTCTGCCAGCTTATAGTTGAATGGAGCGTCTCGACAAAACAAATCCAACGATCATACGATCACTAAATTTTGATATCGTTAAAGCACTCAAATGTTCATCAAACATCGTTTAATCAAAAGAATCTCTTCAAATCATTTGATTAAAGTGGTTCATATTCCTTGCACGCAAAACACTATAAATTAAGCCCCACCACTCTCAAGAGGGGTGAAGAGAGCTTGAGGCTTAAAGAGAGAATTTGAAGTTGTTGTTGCGACGAGACCTACATATACACCAGTTGTTGTGGTATATATATAAATCAAACAAGAGAACGATTGACAAAGTGAAAAATAGAATGAGAAAAATCACACCAGAAAAGAACACACACAGCGGAACACACAGATTTACATGGTTTCGCAAATTGCCTACGTCCACGGAGTTGCAGAGGATTTTACTACTTGAGAAATTTACACCAGTCGATCACCTCGACTTACAAGAAGAATCTATCACTCTTTGTTGCTATCTTTCTCTTCTTGTCTCTCTGTTCTTCTCTCTCTACATCGAGATACACCGAAGAATGCAAACTTACAAGAGAAATAAACACAATTTCTCTTTTTTCACAAGTCATTAAGAAGAAGTCTAGGGAGAACAATTTTCTTCTTCTTCCTTTTTTTTCCTTCTGCCGCAAGGAACTACTCCTTCTTGCGCATCTCTTCCTCTGTCCTGAGGAGACCTTCCTCTATCTCTAGGAAACCGAAAAAGAACTCAAAGCGTGACTTCTAAACCCAAGGAGAGTCATATTAAACTTTTATCACGAATAAGAGGGAGCGAAGAGATGCTTCACTTCACAAAAAAGGAATGTGGGAGTGATTATTTGTGAAGATGTGTGACTCTTCAAAGCAAAGCAACCGCCCAAGTATAGTGAACCGGGCTCCACCGTGTAGCCCGTTTTTAACAAAAACTTTGAGCAAAAGCTGAAGTCTATCATCACTTATGTCGTTGACGATCGTCGTCGACTAACGCCGATCGCTATCGGTTGTCGTATGTTCATTGCAACAAATTTATCAGCATATTAACGTTGTAACTTAGAAAATCTTGTAACTCTTTTTCATTTGTGGAACAAGTGGTTGCGACTATAATCATCATTGAATAGTGAAAATTTTCGCCTAGATCAGGCCCCGTGATTTTTCCCTTCATAGATTTTTCACGTAAAAACTTTTGGTGTTACTACAAGTTGTTTTCTCTCTTTTGATTGTATGTTGAATCTTTATAGCAACTATGATGATAATATATTACTCAATTATATCAATTTTTCTAGCACACATCACTTGTTAATGCTTATTAAATACTTACATGAATGCCTTTAAAAAAAATTGTGATATTAGTATAAATATTTGTTAAGTTATCGTTATATCATTTTATAATTACTGGACCAGATTTATATAACTAAGTTTCATAACAAACACTAATAATAATGTCATAGTTTCTCTTGTTAAGACAAAAAAAAAAATCATACTCGAGTTTAGCACTTAATTATAAATAGAGCAGGTTATCATCTTTATTTTTAAAATTTTTTAAATATTATCCTTTAATTAAAAATTATAAATTATAATGAGCTTAAATATCCCATTTCTTATTTATTTTGATTTTTTTCCACATTATTTATGCCTGCTCATAAATTCCTTTTCACAAATTTAATGTGAGAAAATAGTACAGTTTATTTTATAAAAAATCCAACGAATTTCTTAATAGCACTGACCTGGCTCGTTGTCAGAAGAAACCATTCAATGCCAACGGCTCTATTTTATTCAATTAGATGTAAAAATTTCAAATAAGATTTTTAAATAAATAACCGATAAAAAAAAAGAAACAAAATAAAATATTAGAAAGACATAAATGATAATATCCCTGCATTACATATAGTGTGCATCAAAAATTAAATTTTAATGATTTGAATATGTAGACTGAAAGATTAAAATTTCACCCCATTATCGACACATTAAAGAGATAAAATATTAAGAAAAAAAAGAATAAATTGGATTAAATTGGATAAAATATTAAAAGTCCATCATTTTAATTTTGAAAAAGTGAAATATACTTTTTCATGCATAATTAGATACGTAAATATATAGGAAATGAGTGGTCTGTATGTAAATGTTCCTAAAGACAGTGTCTACTGTTAAGCCAGTATTTAAACTATAATTTAAAAGTAAGTTCATGGTTTCTTCTTATTCATTCTACCATTGATAAGAGATTTATTTCAAATTTAGGAAGGATTTATCGCCTCCCTCGATCATCTCATAATATTAAATATACTTATAATATATAAAAATTAAACATTTTATTTTTAAAGTATTAAAAATATTCTGTTCTAATTATTCATTATATTTATTATTTTAATATAACACTCTTAAATTAATATTATTTTATTTTATAATAAATAAATCAATTTATGAATAGGCTCGAATTTATTGAGTTCAAGTTTGAACTCGACAGGATTAATGAAGCCCAATCTCAAAATTACATGATGACTTGAGTTTGACTCGGAGAAAAAAACACCGACCTCAATACCCAACTGACTCGGAAATGAAGACGGTAAACAGGATAACACACATACGGACAAAAGAAGGCATTGGAGCTGGTGCCACGTCATCAAAGTTTTCGATCAAACCCTTCGTATCATAATGTCAACAATCTAAAGCAATGGCCCGCCAAGATGATGCATTTCTCTATGATTCTGGAGCCGATAAGATGGAACGGGAGGTGCTGGGCCTGGTTCCTGCTGACAGGCTTATGGGCCCGATTTGACACGCGGTTTTTAAACTTGAAGGCGCGGCGATCCGCACTCCCGCGACATAATAAGCCTACCTACTTCCTCCCATAAATGGGGCCTCCTTCCGCACAGTCTGAGAGGCATTTTTTTAAGCCCGTTTACATTCATAACTGAACTCATATTTACTGTCACTACAAGAGAAGCAGAAATTACTGTTGTTGACGCAAATACTAGCGTCTAATTAGCGGTCGATAATTGGCAAAAAAAAATTATGATATTTGCGTTGGCTTATTCATCGATAAAATTATTATCAAAACGGAAAAATTTATTTTGGAGTTGCTACAGATTATGAGTCGAATTTGTGTTGAAAGACTCAACACAAATACTTTATTTGTTAGCTTCAAAATAATCGATGCAACTTTGAAGCAAATCTGATGAAAATGACCTAACTTACACATCCACGGCCTAAATTTCATTTTTTCTCCACGCTCGATCTCTTCTTCTGCCCGAAAGCAGTGCCTTTCCCTCTCCCTTACGACTTCGCTCAAATCCATTGCCTTCCTGAACGAACTATCGCAATACAATCACTATTATAGCTAGCTCGAAAGGTGCGAAGTTCGCGTGCAGAGACCACCGAAACTTCCATAGTTCTCATCATTTCGCTCCACTCCTGAATCTGAATTCTAGTTAATTTTATAGCCTTGATAAATATTCTATATCCCCGCACCTGATCAAGTCATGGCTCATTTTAGCTTAAATAGAGTCCAACAACTATAAAAATCTATCAAAATCCAACAACTGAAGCATAATTATCTCATATTTTCCTTAGTGTTATCAGATGGCAAATTTATCATGCTTATTGAATTCAGGTCACCCCAAACGCTTGTTATTGTACGAAAAAGAAGGACGATGATACTGTTACAATCAGAGCAATCCAAAGAGAACATTTTTAAAAGAAATCAGCCATATAAACTTCATGCTTTTGTATGAAGCATCAGAAACACGCAGCTAAGGTGTTATGAAATTTTAAAATTAAGTAAAATTAAGTATGGTACAGTTACAGATCATGTGCTGGTAAGAACAGCAAACTGCAACCATCAGCTTTTGTCAGTGACATGTGAAATTCAGCATTACTAAGCTCAGAGCAGCTTTTTTCCACATTTCAGGCTGCATGTAAGTGATTGAGAGAAGGTAAATTTATGTAACTGATTCTTGTATGCATCATATCCTTTGTTTTATTTGCTATCTCCTGCAGGGCATAATAAAGCATGAATGGGCAAATCGAAATAACCAGATGGGTTGGACAGGATAGCATTTCTTTCAGGATTTGATATACCAGTGATGACGGAGAAGATCCCATTTTATTAAAAGAAGAGAGTAAAGAACATGAGGTCTTGTCATTGCTCATCAAGCTCCCAGGTGAAATTTGTTGACGAGACAAGCTAGAGAATACTGCAGACAAATTACTCTAAGGCACAATTAGGTGTGGAGTCCGCACATATATATGTGAATTTCATTGTATTTTAGTTGCATCAATACAATCAATACAACAGAAAATTACAACAAAATCCGGGTGAGAGTTTTGAGCAGAAAGTTCAACATTAATAGTGATTAACAAATGCGTTCAATGCTAATTATAATTATACAAAGTAAATTTAAGGCTTGGGGCCACTAAATGAATCTGATTTGTGTCGAGTTATGGGGAAAATAATATGTCTGGTTAATCGGAATTAAGTTCAACGATGTGATAAAATCTACGCGGTCGTCACCTATACATCCTTGGTCCAGACTTACTATTTTTGTCCACGTAGTGATTGATATAAGCTTGGACAAATACATATTATTGCATGCATGACAACATGACAGATTAGTCTAATGAACCATCACTATAAATTTCAGTGCTTTACTTAGTTTTTGCTGCGATGAAATGACAGCCACTCCTTTCCCCTTTCTGTATTTTGATAAAACGAATGGACTTGTCCACACCTTTTATGCGAAAAAGAAGTATATGCAGTCCTTCAGGAATAAGTATAAAGAGCAAATCAAAAAAATGCAAAAACTACAGAAGAAAAGCAGTATAGTCATGTCATTGTTCCAGTAGTATATGGGATTCTCGAACTTGGAGATATAGGACGAAGCTGTGAAAGTATGAGTCACATACAATATAAAGAAGGGCGGAAATACATACATTTTGATAAGGATTGAAATCATCAATTGATAAATGCAGGGCTTAGTGGAGTAAAGAAGAGTCCTCTCCCTCAGAAGTTATCATCAATGTTTGCTAGCACTCAAAAGAATCATCATTTAGCAACACAAGAACTATAAGAAAGCAAAAGTTATATCTGACCATTTAAAGAATTTTAAGAGCATTTAGATACATAGCACACAAAACAATCAAATTTAAATATTTCACACCTAATTTCATTATTTACTTCTATGGCTTAAAGCATCAAAATTTAAACAAAAAAAACATATGCACCTAATTTCCATCACCTACCCTAACTTTCTATCATAGCTCGCCATCATGACTTGTCTCCTTCATAATGGGCCACATCAAGTTCATGGGTGATGCTACTCGACACATTAGCAAGGCCAATGCTCGTCTGGTCGTTCACCACGTCTATGACTTTTGTGTGATGAATATTTTATTGTTTTAATGATGTCATAATTGAGCGATCTTTGACTCATTGGATTCTTCTTATTGATACGCTCGATTTGACTGTAAACATGTCATATTTAGAATTTGTTTGACCTTCCAATTATGTTTGAAAAGCCCCCAAATGTGATTTAATGGCTTGATTGGGGTTTGATTTGACTCTAATCAGACCAATTTTGGCATCGTTGGATCCATCACATTGAGCGGTTAGTTTGATTGTAGCTTTTCTAGAATCAGAGTTATGGATGACTTTTAGTCTATATTTGACCATTTCTTGCTAAAAAATTACCTCGAGATCCATGTCATACCTCGATATTCATTTCGGATGATGAAAATTTTTTGATTAGTTGCACGCTAGAAACATAGCTAGCTGCTTACAAAATCAGCACCCTTCTTTCATCCAATTTTCAAATTCTCACTCAATTATTAAAACTCACCCCAATTCATATCTCTATTTTTATCAAATTATCAATTGTTTAATCGTGACAGACATAAATGCATCGACTCAGTAGTTTGAAAATACCAAGGTGTAAATTGTAATGTTTCAAGTGTTTTGTATGTAAATTATCGCTCAAACTAAAAGTATTCATAATTATTTTATTCGCTCTCGATAATCGAATTAGGTCTCATTAAATAGCCTAACATATTGTGCGAGTTTACACTACAAGTTTTTAGTTTCAACAAATTTCTTCTAGGTAGAAAACATTTAATAGCCAAACCAGGCAACATAAAATATTTTTAGTGGTACATTATTACAAAATGAGAAAAAAAAACTAGCACAAATTATTAGATCTTTGATATACAATACAATCATCAAATTCTTTTAATTTAGAGGTGGCCTTGAAATGCAATAAAAGGTAGAGCTGCAAAGGTACGGAGTCGAGCTAAGCATGAGCCTCTTCAAACTCGAGCTTGTTTATTATTAACCTGTTCAAGCTCAGCTCGAGCTCAATTCAAGTTTTTGAGCACTATTCAGCCTTGGTTGATTTAAATTATTTATTTATATATAATATCTAAATTTTAATAATTATTTATGTGATATTGTTTGATTGATGTCAAAAGTTTAAGTGCTACACAAAAATATATTACAATTTAGGGAAATTTACTTTCCTAGCACATAATTCTTAAATAGTTACATGACTCAGACATGAACTTTCATATTTACATACATAGCAATATAATGTTTTAAATCTATGCATGAAAAATGTGGATTTTATTTTTAAAGTGTGATAATAGTGTTATTTTTTATGTAGTATTAATGATTTGAAGGTTATGTGTGTAAATATGAACGTTTAAGTGCCAGATATGTAAATACATCATGTAAATGCTCCTAATTTTTAATTCTGATGAGAAGCTAAAAGTCTCCATGGAATTGAAATGAAATTGAAATTAAATTAATATTAGGCAGTAATCATTATTTACTTTTATTATTATTCACATGCACACCTCACAATTCTTATGCATTTACATAACTAAATTTCATTACAAGCTTACAAAATCTCAAGCATTTTAAACTTAGTAGTTGATGTTCTTATACCTAGCCTCCATGGTAGGAGCCAAGCCTGCACTCATAGAGCAACTAGGAGTCATACTTTCTATATGATTTCCTTGAAGCTTATTCATTCCCAAATAAGTATGGTTCAAGTCGCGCATCAAAATCAACATAAAGTCCGAGCTCTCGCTGACGGTGTTAGCCAACTAAATTAAAATGTTATTTGGTTGACCCATTTCAAATTAGACTCTATGAATATTAGTCAATTGACAACTTGTGTGACATAATTTATCTAATTCTAGATCATACCATTACAACATAATCGAACGAAAATAAACTCACTGTTTAGCAAGCGAGAAAAAAGAACGTCTTAGATATTTTTTTCGAAAGTCAAAATACACTTGAGGATTAGAAAGACAAAGAAAAAGCCATAAAATTTGTACAAAACCAGAATCCTGTACACATATGGTTATTTGCATGACCAAAAAATAATAATAAATAGAATACATGAAGCAGCCATGTCAGGCCGAATAAAAATAAAATAAAAACACACATTGCACACCCACTAACTATCATCAATCAAGCTTTCTTACCTTTGGTTCAATCTCAAGTCAGAAAAAAAAAATGCTGACTTGGTGTTAGTAAGTAATCATAATCTGATGCTCTCCGGTTCAGCGTTTTAATTGAAGGAGATGGCCTCGCAGGCTACAGTGCTTGACCTGTTTGAAGGTTTACACTTCCGCTTTAAATATGTGAATTTGTATTGCAAGAAAATAGAGCAGACGGGTATTTTTCCTTACATGTAGTGCTGCTACTGTGGTTAGCAGATTTCTGGATTGATCTAACAAAGCTTGCTCTTTTGCAGCAACTTTGGCGAGTTCTGAAACCAAGGAGCTCGTGTCTTGCACCTATAGAGAAGCAATTTTTCAGAGAAGGGATGCGGAATGGAAAATATTTGATTAAAAAGATCTTTTACATAGACCACACAACTCTCATGTATTTACCTATCTAACACCTAAACATTCATATTCACATGCACATCACTCAAATTTTTAAAACCACATTCCATCATCACTATTTAGTACACTACAGTATTACATGCAAGGCAGTTTGTGAATATTAAGAAGAACAGCCAGGAAACAATGTCAAAGAATTTTTTAAATTGAGCATGGAGCTTGTGCAAAGAAAAATAGTAAAGAAAGGAGAACGTAAAGTGGATATGATGGATGAAAAGCTAAGCGGTGACCTTTGACATTAAGGAGTGCATGGAAGCTCCCATCGCCTGCAACATGTTTACTGCCGACCCAACGGCATTTTTCACTTCTTGCAAATTAGCCTGTTAAGCACGTGATGATAACCGTAATCACAGATTATTGACTATTTAGCACACCTACATTTCTTTGTTATGATATTTTGAATGCATAATAAACTACTATGGCCCATTAGGGAGATACGCACCCTTGCTCCACTGACAACTGGAAGGCGGAGAGTGCTAGCCTTTAATGATTCGATTGCACCTGCTAATGAACTCGAATGCTCTCTGTCCAGAAGAGATGTTTCCTCCAGATAGACCATCTACACAATTCAAATAATAAGTTAATTTTTTTTCTGTCAGAAGGATCCAAAAAATAAAAGGAAAAAGCTTAATCCGAGTGGTTAATCAAACATTTTGCTCTCCAATGGAATCAATGCTAGAAAGCTCAGCAAGAATCTTGACTAATCTCTAAAAAATTACCAGTTAATTCTGAATCAGTCCCGCTAGTCCAGTCAAGAAAGCCAAAATTCGTGCCTTCACTATCTATGTATGGTGGTTTCAGAATAAGACGTCTTTTTGAATTGACTAAATTAAAGCAACTCAAGTTCAGTGTTTTCACCCTTCGATCGAGCCTAACAGACGACGCTAATCTCAAAGCACAACCAAAAACAGATGGTTCAACTTTAATCATCACCAAATCCAATTTCAAAGCCATCTAAATAACCAATTTAGATCTCTAATAACACTACTATAAGCTCAAGGCCTTCATATATGTCCGATACCCAACGGGTAAGATGATCCAACTCCAATCAAAGAAGTAATGTCTTTATCCTCAATCCTCTAATCAATCGTTTGACCAAAATACCATCCATCTACTAAGAGCTTTTCAATCCAACATATATCCAAAGATAAAATATATCCTAGATCTATAATTTGCTGCACCAAATGTACCAAACTCCCTCAATAAAATCAACATTGCAGGCCTCCGAAGGGGAAGTTTGATTGAAAACCATATATATATATATATATATATATATATATATATATATATATATATATATATATATATATATATATATATATATATATATATATATATATATATATATATATATATATATTATTGAGTATATCAACTATATAGAATGTTTATATACATAAGTTGATTGATAGAGATCAATCTTTACAGTACAAGCTAAAAACATTAAAATAGTTGTGCAATAAAAATGATATTGATATTAATATATCATAATTAATATAGGTAAAATGATGTTCCTATTATAGATATTTATATAAAAAAAATATAAGTATGAAAATAATATAATATGACAATGAATGTTATGAACCTTCATGAATGATTATAAATGAATAATAAATTGTTAATTAATAATTTATTATCAGTTTAATTAATTTGACTAGCATACTTACTAATTTTTAGAAAAATTTATATAACTAGCAGATAATTCTTATGTATTTACATATCTCACACCTAATCTAGCATATTTACCTTCACAGCACTTATTGCTTTAAACCTACAACAACAACAACAACAAGCTTTTATCCCACCAAGTGGGGTCGGCTACATGAATCATTTTTCTCCATTGTATCCCATTGAGTGTCACATTTTCATTTAATTCTAATAAATTAAGATAATTTTTTATAAAAAAATAAACACAATTCTTAAGTATTCACTTCAGTGCTTTAAACCTATACATGAAAATGTGTATTTCATTTTCGCGTAAATGTGCACTTCAATTTCACGAAAAATGTGTATTTCACTGTTAAAAAGCGGCAATAGTGTTATTTTTTATGTGATATAAAAATTGAGTGCTAAGAGTGTAAATATGAAGGTATAGGTGTGAGATATGTAAATACATTAGAATTGTGTGCTATGTAGGTAAACGTACCTAGTTTTTATTTCCATTATTTTACTATAATTTAGTTTTTATTTCCATTATTTTACTATAATTTAAAAGCACAAGTATAATTGTTGATAATTAATGAGATTTTAAATTAATATTTTCAGTTTAAATCTTGAACTGAAAAATGAGTAAAATAAGAGAATATATTTATAAAAAATATGGTCATGAGAGAAAAAAAGCTAATTATAGAGTCATAGATGTTTTATTGTTGAATTGGTTTTATTTTTAATCGTTAATGGCTCTTTCAATTTTTTTGGATAATTAATATTTTCAGTTTAAATCTTGAACTCAGACTTTGTTGTGATCCATCAATTTCAATTCATCTTTCATTGCATCTAACAATGTAAAAGAATTTGTACTTTCTATGACTTGTGAAAATGAAACGAGATCTTCATTGACTCCCAGGTCAAACTCAAACTCATGTAGATAAACCATATAATCATCAGAATAACAGCGATGACTGATCATTTATATGTTGTTCATGTATGTTGTCGGACCGTTCAACAACTGCAGGAATAACAACTTGAGAAAAAATTTTGGGTAAATGAACGTGAACTCTAATTTATTGTATCTCCACTTAACGTGATCGCAAATAACTTCATCATTTTCAATGAACTTAACATTTTCTGCTTATATAATTCTTGTATTGTGGTTAGGATAATAAAATCTATACCTTTTAGATTTTTCTAGACAACTAATGAAGAAACCACTGGTTGTTCTTGAGTCTAATTTCTTTTCATGTGGATTATATAATCTTATTTTCGCTAGACAATCCCAAACACGCATGTGCCTTAAACTGGATTTCCTTCCCATCCACACTTCAAAAGAAAACTTTGGAACTGCCTTACTATGAATTATATTTAAAAAATATGCAGCAGTCTTTAGAGCATGCATCCACAACGATGAGGGTAAAGAAGAATTACTCATGATATTCCTAACCATTTCCATCAGAGTATGATTTCCCCTTTCTGCAACACAATTTTGTTGTGGTGTTCTTGACATAATTTATTGAGCACATATGTCATTAGCTTGAAAGAATTTAGCAAATAGACCTGAACATTGTCCAGATTCATTGTACCTTCCATAATATTTATTACCTTTATTAGACCTGATAATTTTCACTTTTTTATCTAATTGTCTCTCAACCTAAATTATAAACACCTTTAAGGTATCTAGTGATTGAGATTTTTAATGTAATAAGCAGACATATCCATAACGCGAAAAGTCATCAATAAATGTGAAAATATTTTTTCCACCAAAAGATAAAACATCAAAAGGTCCACAAACATCAGTGTGTATAATTTTTAAAAGTTATGTGCTTCTTGTGTGAATTTTCTTAAGTGTGTGTTTTGTGTAGTTTCTTTAATACAATCCACACAAATGCCAAGATCAGTAAAATTTAATTCATTAAAGATTTCATTCTTTACTAATATTTTAATTCTTTCTTTGAATATATGACCCAAACATCTATGTCACAAATAAGCTGAATTTTCATTCATAAAATCACGTTTAGTACCAACATTAAGTTTATGCTTATATAGACCATCACAAGAAATATCATAACCAATAAGATGATTGTGTTTAAACAAACTGAGACATCCATTCCCAAATTTAAAAGAGTATCCAACATAATCAAGTTTAGACAATGAAATTAAATTACACGAAACAAAAGAGACATAAAATGTTTGAAAAATGTCTAAATGATGTCTAGTATCTAAAATCAATCGATAGGTTCTAATGGCTTTAACTAAAGCTTTGACTCAGTTTCCCATGAAAACAAACTTTTTATTTGGGTTTATGAGTTGAATTGTAAGGAATCTTTGCATCGTATTGGAAACATGAGTGATACAACCAGAGTTAATCCACCAAATATTATAAGAAACTTCTGTCAAATTTGATTCGAAACATATAGAAACACAAGGTTTATCTTTTTTTTCAAATCAGTCTTTGCACTTCTGACACTCATTTTTATAGTGTTCAAGCATTTTGCAAAAATGACACTTAATTTCTTTATGTTCCTCTTTGTGAATTGGGGCAGATGACGCATTAATCTTTAGTGGTATTTGTTTGTCCTTTCCATTCTTCTTTTCGGGTTTCCTTACATCTCTTGTTTAATGACCCATGAGATTAATGGAGTGATTTCCTCCTTTCTTAAGTATTGCTTCCTCTTGAATGAGCATATATTGCAGTTCATTCACATTTCAATTATCCTTCATAGTGTTGTAATTTATGTGAAATGAAAAATACTTAGGAGGCAAGGAGTTCATGATAAACTGTACAAGGAAATTTTCATTCAATTTCATTCCCAGGGTCTTAAGTTTTGCTGCTATGTTCGTCATTTCAATGACATGCTCATGCATAATACGAGAACCATCAAATTTCATGTTGTTTAACATACTCAATAGTGTCTTAATAAGAGACTTATCAGCACAATCAAACTGAGAACATCCTTCAGCAAATTTCATGAATTTCTTAGCACTTTCAGCGTTAGAAAATGTACATATTATGTTGTTTGCTACAATTCTCGCGAGCTTTATAGGAAGATTTTTGCTCAACACTATTATAATCAATAAGAGCAAGAGGCTTCTCGGTCGTGAATGACAAATCAAGATCATGAACACCAAGATGAACTTGAACTTGCTCGCACCATTCAGAGAAATTAAGCTCATTGAACGTCTGAACATATGTAGTTTGCGAATGAAGAGAAACTAAAGTAAATACTGCAAATAAATAAAACATACTCATACATTAATGCTTCGAATATTAAAGATAAACTTATATTCATAATCAATCAGATTAAATAAAAACATTAATAGTGTATTGATAATCTCTTTTGTGTTTTATAGCAATACAATAATAAACATAATTGATGCATGATTTTGATTTAATATAATTAACAATTGTTTATACTCAAATTAGACATGTTTATTATTTTTAGATATATAAACATATATAAGTATATAAATATGTCACAATCATATTCAAAGATTATAAAACAAATAATCAACTTTTGGGCGATCCACAAATATTTTATAATAAATGAATTTTAATATACTTATAATAAAATACAAAATTGTTTCATAATATGAATCACAAACTCATGAGTAATTGAATTTATTTACTTTGAAATCTGTTAAACATACTGATTTGACCGCTTTAGTGACTAACAAATTAAACACTATATATATCATATAAACAATAATTTTAATCAGAACAATATATATTTCATAATATAAATTAATAATAACATAAATTATATGGTCAGGTAGATTAGCGAAGAAAGCCGACCGAAAAGAAACAAATTCATATTCTAACAAAACTCAAAATAATCTCTCGATTCATCAATTAACTTTAGTGATCTAATTCCAATATCTAATTTACAGCAGAAATATAATACAATTAACAAAAATAAAAATGATAAAAAATCACAAATTCAACAATCAAGTCTCTGATACCACATATTAGAATTTTTTTTTTAATTTATCATATAATTTTATGATTCAAATTCATAAAACACATAAAGACCAAGATCTTTGAATTCATGATTTTTACATACTCATAAATAAGAGAAACGTACTCGTATTCATGATTTTAGAATTAGATCTGAAGAGATGATGTCTTTCTCTAATCTTCTGAAACTTTCTGTACCTTCTGATGTATTCATGATTTTAGAATTAGATCTGAAGAGATGATGTCTTTCTCTAATCCTATGAAACTTTCTGTACTTTCTAATGAAGAGAAATATATAGCGTCTGTTAGGAAAAAAAATGACCCTTCTCTGAATTATGCGTTATTTAATTACCATCTGTCAAGGGGGTTACTGACCAATAGGATTTATGACAATTTAAGTAATTAATTGACATTAATTAATAAAATAAATGACACGTGTTAGTAACCACCATCCATAAGCGGTTACTTATCAAAAATGATTTAAGATAATTTAATTAATTAATTAAAATAAATGATACACGCTAGTAACACCATCCATAAGAAGATTACTTATCAAAAAAGATTTAAGATAATTAAATTAATTAATTAAAATAAATGACACACATTAGTAACCACCATTCATAAAGAGGTTACTTATCAAAAAGGATTTAAGATAATTTAATTAATTAATTAAAATAAATGACACACATTAGTAACCGCAATCTATAAGGGGATTACTTATCCAAAAGAATTTAATATAATTTAATTAATTAATTACAATAAATGACACACATTAGTAACCACCATCCATAAAGGGTTACTTATCAAAAAGAATTTAATATAATTTAATTAATTAATTGTCATTTATTATTTAAGTAAATGACTCATGTTAGTGGGTTTGTGGGCAATGTAGGCCACAATTAAAAAAATTAACATTCATTAGAACCAAGTGTATATTATTATATCAACCCTTTCAAAAAATATTTTGCAAGAAGACAACCTTTCAAAGATTGAAAAAGTTGATGCTTCATAATGATATTAATCGTTATGCCAATTGAAATAATTGTCACATTAACATACAAGCATGTTGGCTTTTGATCCATAACAATATTAAATTTTAGTTGATTGTTATCTTTTCCCTCCTATCAATATATATAAGATAAGATCCTATTCATCATTTAAACCTTAAAAACACCCATCAACTTTATGACACATGCTATGGTTGTCGGTAAGTCATCTAGGAATGGACAATTCATGCATCCCGATCACGAAAATATAGATGGTACTGTCGGTGCATGCGACAATAAACTTGCAAAAGAGGGTATACTTTTATCTTGATTGTATATATCCACAAAGAAGAAATATGTTACATTGAGGATATTAGCTAAAATTCAGTTAATTGATAAATCAATAGAAACTACACAGCATAATAAATAAATTCCTAATATATTCAGGCACACAAAAAAGTAAAGTTTCAGCCAAAGATTAAATTTGGTCAGAAAAAGACTTGTTTTAAGGTTATCTTAAGCTCCTGCCCTTACCTGTATTTTGGCTTAAATGCCATTTGGTCACTCTGGGGAGATCTAGTGATGTATTGGCATTTTGGTTGGTTATGTAGGTCATATTAGTCATTGAAACCTCTACCAGATCCTACTCTACAACTGATATAATTTGAAAGAGAGAATGTACACAAGGTGTTAATCATCTATTTACAAAAGAAAGGACCATCTTCTTAACTATGAAGAGTTTTCGAACTCAAATCCAGAGCCACAACTTCCCTATGTTGCAGTCGCTGTTGGCACTGACGGAGAAATAAAGATTGTGAATAACTGGCAACTCTTGCCTTTCTGATTGGTTTACAATCAATAACCAAAAAAGTTGAGGTTAACCTTCCTTTCTTTCAATTAAATCACCAATCCAATCAGTTTGAATAATTCGCTGTGGAAAACATTACTCACACTAAGAGAGGCCATCTTATAAAGAACCTAAATTTCCTGAGAACAAATAATTACAAAGATATTCTTACACAAAAGCTGTTAAACTATCTGCAAGTGCACAAGTTTTCCTAAGAAATAAAGTAAGCCACCAATAATCTCAAAGCTACTAATGAAATTAATAATAAACAACGACAAAAAGATAGCACCAGAAAAAATTAAAGATATATAATAGCAAACAGTCTTCGGTCAGAGAAATGGTAATAGTAATCATATTACAACGGAAAACTTACCTGACTCTTCAGAATGGTAGTTAGCTTTAGATTTTGTGTCAGGAAGTGTAGCTTGGTTTTTTTAATAGTAACCAAGTCACGCATCTCCAATATAGTTATCCACGCGTTATACAGATGTTTCTGAAATCAATCATAAGAAGGCTTCAGGTTATAGAATTTAGTGGTTCAGAGAGCAAACAAGAATAATATCAAAAAAATTTGAAGCACACTAACATGGAGCATGAACATGGATAATAAATTTTGCAGGAATGCAGAAGCAGAGATTTAAAAACAAGCAGAATGCTTGCTCATAAATGCCACAATAAAAACTGAATTCCATACATAGGTAAATTGCTAAATCCATGCAACAAAAATTAGATATTACAGGTGAATTGTCATCAAATCAAAACTGAAAATTGAAGTGGATTGATATTTTATAATGTCAAATAATGAGATAAAGCAACCAAGACTTAAAGCAGGAAAGGATTAAAGAGGTTCTTCTTTAATTTTTCCAATTTGTTAAAGCCATATATAGTCTGACAAGTGATTTTGGAAGTACCACGGTTTACCATGTACTCGGGTTCAGGATCAAGTGTTCAAAACTTCTAAATTCCATAATAATAAATAAAATAATTCATGTATTTAAAATGTCTCAGGAATGTGCATGAAAAATAACTTTCATGAAATCAAGGTCATCAGTTTAATGTGATTGTAAAAGAAAAAAAAAAGCATTCTTTACCCAAATTAGTGCACAATTCACATAAAATCCATGCAAGTAAGATACAAGCACATGACCACATTTATGTATTCTTTTACTTACACTTGTGACTTCACAACCTTTGCTGTAATTGCCTGCTAATTTCTACAAGCAAAACTATGCTACTAAAATGCATGTCATATCTACATTGCATGTAGTTTCATTAGTGGGGAGTTGTAGAAATTGACAGAAAGAAATTGCCTCTTTTGCTAATTATGCTAAAATTTATAATTTTAGAACATAAACTAAATAATATTAATGATGATCTTTTCATCAATTGTTAATTTGTAAGTTACAGTATTTGTTGATTTAATTGAAGGAATTAGTATACTTTGATTTTTAGTTTTATCAATTTTAAATAATAAAAATCAAACCAAGTACCAAAATCAAAGAAAGTCAAACCTGACTCATAATGGAATCGATAATATAACAATAAAAACAAACCATATATCAAGATAGATTCGGTCCATTTTTCAGTTTTATCTTAACAATGTAAACCCTCAGGTGAGACTGAAAATGAGTGAATAAAAACACCGATTTGATGGCCTATAGCCCTCTTTGAACAAAAAATAGAAAAAAAAACCATGATTAAAGAAATTTTCTTTTATGGCAGGTCCAGATTCGAAGAAAATTAACAGCTGTTTAGGATCATAACATTTATTTAATAATGTATTTAAAAATAAAAACAGCTGTTAAGGATCATAACATGTATTTAATCACGATTTTAAAGATAAGGCAGTTCAAATAAAATCCTGCTTGTTATCCTAATCTTATATTTATTTACGAATATAATGTTATGAAAATTCACAGCCGTTAAGGAGAAATTTCATTTAGAAGAAGAAAATTAAAATTAAAATAGAAGCTGGTTTGCTTAAAGGATAACAAGCAGGATTTTATTTCATGACTAACCTCTTAAAGCAATCCTGTAGAGAAAACTGAATGCAGCATTGGGTTTAGAAAACTTAAAAACTGTCATTGTGCACTACAGGTATCCTATTTAATTGTGAGTTTGTGACTACCTATGCGAATCAGTTGCAAAGCTGCAAATTTTTTTCCATTTTTCTTCTCTCTCTTTTTCCATTAATTCCACAAACTCTCGATAACTTCAACTGATACAGCATGCGCTCATTCAAGGCAACAAGATTAAAGCTTGTAAGGTGTACTAAGGAGACTATATATTAAGTCTTTCCAAGCTAAATTGATACTATTACATTTAATGATGTATTGGCTAACCAAAACACAAACCTCATAAACAGTAGCAGTTCAAATTTCATTAGTCAAAAGGCCAAATTTTACATGCAGTTGGCAGGTTGGCTTAAAAAGATAACCTGGGTTAGAATTTTTACCCATAGGAGATTAAGTTGGTCTATGATGAAAAAATTTCTTGCAGAAAGAGTTATTTATGTTAGACATAAGTCCAAGAGTTTTAAGTCATCAATCAAACAAAGCCGACAAACTACAAATTGTAATGGCACTTCTTTCAAGGGAAAAATTAATTAAAAGCAATGCAAACTATTCTTAATTATTGTGCATTTAAACCAACAAGCATATTAAATGAGACAATTAGAAGGTATCCAACGGTTGACTTGAATAGATAGTGTGCCTGATGAAGTAATTGTACGGCACATCTGCAAGAATCAACATTTTTGAAATAAGCGATCCATTACATATTGCTCTTACTGTTTAATAAATCAAGTAAAGGTCTGTGAGAATAAAAATTAAACTAATAGAAAAAAAAGTGAGCTCTTCTTAAAATCATTATTGAAGTTTCAAAGCATTGTAAGAGTTCGAAGTGAACAGAGGTTTTTAATTTCAAATGTGCCAAATGTGGAGTAATTTTTTTCATATGAAAGTTGCATTTCAGTTCAGACTTGATACCACGCTTCAAATAGAAATACATGTATCCAAACAAAATGTTAAGTTATAGCACATAGGACTCATATCAAAAAAGAAAAAATAACTAAAATATAAAAAACTTTGAAGCTTACCTCTGCAGCCACTCTTTGAATCATCAGTGCAGCATTGGCCCTTGCATTCACATACCTCCACTGCAAGTGCTGGTCGTGCAATAGCCTCAACATATGGGCCTCTTCGATCCGATTCTCTCCTTTTTTAGCTCTCCTCACCTCAGCAGCAAAGCTTATAATCGAAGGTGCATTAGCTGTCAGGCGTGCAGGCAATGAACTCACCAATGTACTACTACTCCTTGCCTTTAAAGGACTGACGACTCCTCTTGATGGAGAACCTGCAAGTTTACTGGGACTGGAAGGTCTCACAGCACCTCTAAAGGGAGAAGAGACAGATCGAGCACCCCTAAGGGGAGAAGAGACAGATCGAGACAAAGAGTTTTCGCCAACTGATCTCCTCACAGAAGCTATTTGTGGCATGGCAGGGCTCATTGAGCCGCCTGAAGATACCGGAGTCCCAAGTTCCGGCAGCCGGCGAAGCCTGTTATTTGTCTCCTGCCAAAATCGGGCAGGCATGCTAATCCCGCAGGAAGTGACCCGCGCATGGCGAGGTGCGTTCAGCTCATGAACCCCTGAATTACTTCCGGATGAAACACTATCCGTGTCTGAAGAAGCCGAGAGTTCCGCCCCAACAAATGAAGCCCAGCCTGAACCACCGTCGACCAACATTGACTGCCGCAGCAACTGAACAGTAGTGAGTAGGTCATTCCTCTCACCCGAACAATCCAGGCTCTTCGTCAGAAGACTCGACTTCCTGCTCCTGGCCGCCGGCCAGCGATGGCAGTGATCCGGGGTCCTCGAGGTCTCGGACAGATCTGTGCTGACGGTTGAGGAGTTTCGAACCGGCGTAGTGGGCCTCCGGCGATCCGGTGTTGGCTTCCGGAAGGGCGTCGTGGAGTCCGCCTTAGCCTTGCTAGTCTGATAGAAGAAGGATTCGTCCTGAAAGGAGACGGAGAGGCTCCGGGTGGTAGTGCAGAACCCCCCCGCAGCATCCGATCCCTCTGCCGTCGAGGCGCCTCTGGGATCTGGGAGGGGAGTAGAGGAGCGGGTCCGATCCACTGACTGGGACCTCTTAGAGGTCAAGCTTTGCGGAAATGAAGATGGCGTCGACGCCCGATGATTGGCAAGAGGTGAAGAAAATCGCCGGGAAGGAAAGGTGGACGACGAAGAGGAGAAAGTGGAATTCGTCGAGTACGAAGTGGAGGTAGTTGACGAAGAAGAAGAAGAGTATGAAGACAAATATCTGGAGGAGATCTCCTTGCTGCGCGGCCGCCGAGAGAATCCAGCATTGTCCCTCTCGGACGGAGTTAGTGGTCGCCGTGACAACTTCGCCGAAGGATCATTCGGCCGAGTGACGACGGGAGTGTTTTTGCGAACAGATGTAGTGGCAGCATGGGAGACGACGGCCGCGGGGGCCGCAATCACCATGTCCTCCAGCGATATCACTACTCTCGCTTGGTTGCCTGTTACCGATATACCACTTTCAAAGTCACTGGTAGGGATCCGATCTCCGCGCAAAAACAGAGCACAGTATCGCAACCACTCACCGGATCACCAGTGCCGGAAAGGAAAACTGCGGCAGAGAGGGCAAGCGTATCAGAAAGAGAGGGAGAGAGACGACGGTTCCGTGATTATTTATGTTTGCAGACTTATTAGGAACGAGTGGGACTGTGAACCGCTCTGCTTTGCATTAACAAGATAGCAGAACGAGAAAAAAATAAGAAAAAGGTAAAGGAGCCATGCGCGCGTGTAGAGCGAGAGGATTAACCGCCGTCGCGTCTAGCTGTTGACGGGGAAAGAGGACCGAGGGTATCCTAGTCATTAAATAAAAGTTTTTTTAAAAAATCTATTTTTTAAATGGGGGAAAAAATGAAAGTTGGTGGAGATCTAGGAAATGCCCATGCAATATTTGGTAGATCGAAGTGGGTCAGGTGCGGTCCGGTCTGGTCCGGACCAGGTCTGCTGAAATGGCTGCAGCCTTTCAGGTAATAATTTGTTAGTATTTGGGTTGTGTTTGGGATCTTTTGGGCTTTTATAACTATTGCCCTACTTTTTTATTAAAGTATTAAATGAATATGTCAGACGCTACTTATAACTTGAAATTTATCTAATATTTTGGATTAGGGATTTACATATATCATATTGGAGTTTATTTAGGGCCATTTACATACTTGCCAAATAATTCTTATGTAGTTGTATATCTAACGCCTAAACTTTCTATTTATATAATAACACTCTGTCTTTTGATTTCACATAAAAAATATCTATCATTAATGTTATCTTTTAAAAAAGTGAAGCATGTTTTTTAATGATTTTGTTTTCTTAGCTCATTAATCTGCTATGTCACGAATTGTCTGGTGGAATTTTTAGTTTTTCTTTGTTCATTCATATGCTGGAAGGATCTAATTGCAGAATTTAAGTATGAAATTCACGTTTACCGCATAATTTGGTATGTTGAATCTTTTGAAGATGTAATGTCTCGCATTGCATTGGAGTACATAAAACACAGTAAAGACCTTGTTATTAGAATGAATATGGAAGTAATAGATGGATGTGTGGATTCAGAGCTTGTCTCCAAATTTTATTTCTTGAGCTTTAACCTTATGTTCAAGCAAAAATTACTCGATAGAGGTTTTCAAATCAAAATTTTTGAGAGAGAGAGAGATAGAGAGATTAAGATGGTGACAAAGGGAGATGTTCTTTTAGAAAGTAATCGTCCTCCCTTTCTCTCTTGACTTCCCTTATATAGATAAAGAAGAAGAAAATATAAAGAATATGTTTTGTGTAGTATTGTGTCCATCTGTGTTGTCTTAGTGAAAAGACCGTGATGTGAATGTCAGATAACACTTTTAAAGAATGATGAACTTGTGTCTGTGCAAAATGGCGAAGATCATCCATGATAATTGTCGCTCCCTATATGTGTGGGGATATCTCCGCAAGAGAGAGAAATCTAGGTGTTTTGGGCTTCGAAAAGTGAGCTTAGTTCAGTCATTTTGGCATGTGAGCTTAGGTCAAAAACTTCGTCATCCAGGCTAAGTTTGCACAAAGTGTTATTACGTGGCTTGCACGATGTGTCGGCTTCCAAGTCACACTCCGTATAAATAAATTTTTTTTATATATATAGTTGTATTTGCATAGAGGATATTAGGTTTTTGCGCATTTGGAATTAATATTATGGACGGAAGAATGTGGTCACCAACCTATTAAGAGAGTCATTAGCAGCATCATCCATTTCTTCATTTCCCATTGACTTGATTTTGACAGTTCTATTTGTCCAGCTTGTCATCATCCGAATATTTAATTGAATATTAACGCAAAATATCATTGCAAATGAAAATAATTTTTAAGAAAATACCTGAAAAAGATATGAGGGTTCAATGTGATCAAAATGCTGAAAATGGCAATGCCTTCTTGGTCTCGTTTAAATATAATGAAATAGTTAAAATTAAAATGAACTGCTTTGAAATTCAATAAAAAGTTAATATATATATATTTCATGAATCTTTTTTTCACTTTGTTGCGTGTCTTAAGATTCACGATGATAGAATAATTATTTAACTTATTAACATTGTACAAAAATTTAGCACCCAGACAGATAATAGAGAAGTGATAGGAGGAGACACCTCGATTTTTAAGTGAAAATCCATAGAGAGGGAAAAAAAACCAAGGGGTGTAGCCCAGTTAAAGTAATTCACTTTGAAATTGGTAGATGGTGGTCGATGGTAGCCCGTGGGTGGTAGTCGACGGTGGTCAGCAACTACGGAGACAGAAAGTGTTCATCGGGTCTTCGAATTTGGAGCTGCTCTCAGATTCTCTTCATTCTCTTCCTAATCGAGTTCTCGATCTAACCCTTCCCCTCTTTCCATGAAAAGGGTATCACTTTTTTTATAGATTTTAGGAGTGATATCGTCTGTTAAAAAAGCAACAATCAGAATAACTTCATCAAACAACCAATGGAGATTCTTTTGATTAGATAACATTTTATGAGTATTTGAGTGTCTTAATGATGTCAAAATTGAATGATGTTGGTTCTATTGGATTCATCTTATTGAGACTCTCATTTTGACAATAAGATTGTTAGATTTGAAATCCATTTGATCCATCCAAAGCTTCCAAAAATGATTCAACGGCTTAATCCGGGATTGATTTGACTCAGATTATACCAATTTGGGTGCCAACGAACTCGTCATGTCTGTCAGTTGGACCGTAAGTTTGTTGAAATCTAAGTTCTTTAAAAACTTAAATTTAAATTTGGATATTTCTTGCTTAAAAGAGACATTCAAGTATTTATGTCAAATGATGAAAATTTGTTGGCAAAAAATCACATTTACTTCTCAATGAAATGCAACATTTGACTCTTAGAGGTTATCCGCCAACGGATTATATTTAAGTTGTTATGATTTAACAAATCCTCGGATTTACCAAATCTTGTCCAGAAAACAATATGACAACATATTTAGTAAATCCTATAAATCTAATAAAAATGTGTAATAAACCTTATAAAATGTAAGAAAATATGTTTGACAAAACTTAACCTATCACATCGTTCTCAACTGAGTTCTTCTCCTCCTTAAGCCATAAATCCCGCAAATCCCCAAATTCGTGGGATTTAGTAAGTCCCAGATTTATGGCCAAAACCGAAATTCGGAGTTATCAAATCCGCTGCTTCATTTTGTCCAACAGAACGGCTTGGTAAGCTTTAACATACATCCCTCTTAAATCCCAAGAGAAATCCATTGTCAGACGGCCGCTTAAGGTTTAACTTGCACTTAGAAATACTACGTGGGGGACATCAAGCCCCTTCCGATAATAGGAATAGTTACTATTATTATTGTCACCATCCATACGAGGAAAGCTTATCTCAGCAGTAGTTACCCAAACAAAAAGATTAGGTCAACAAATCATTAATTAATAGTAATTAAATTATTGTCGTGATTGCGTTCTACGTCAATTGATGTTGACTCCCTCTTACTTATTTGTAATTGGCGGGTTGTTAATTAGGTGGCCCTACTCTAAATATATTTTAAAATTGTACATTATTTGAAACTATAATTAGGTTCCACTCCACCCAACTAAAGCTTAATTTGGTGGTTCGTAAATTATATATATATATATATAT
>NEWO01000137.1:1035844-1050784 GCA_003013225.1 Phalaenopsis aphrodite
ATATATATATATATATATATATATATATATATATATATATATATATATATATATATATATATATATATATATATATATATATATATATATATCACAGTTTGTGTACTTTTATGTTTAAAATAGTTGGCATTTCCGCGTCTAAGAAATAAAATAGTTATTTTCGAAGTATCATGTAATATGGTGTTTGGGGTAACATGCGAGCAAATTGTATAGATGGGTCAGATCGATAAAAGAGGCCCAATAAAACAAATTTGTGGAAGTTTGAGGTTAGATGAATTTTTGGGCTCTTGGAAGTTAAGTGCGGCCCAATAGTACAGTTGGGCCAGATCTATAGAAGAGGCCCAATGCAACAACCCTATAGAGTTTGAAGTCTTTCTCTCATTTTTGAGGAACCTATAATGAGAGATGCTTGATTTGTGAAAAGATTGTATAAATTTCTTTATATTTTGCACATCTTTTTGAATGAAATTACATTTTAAAGAAATATATTTTATTTTTTTTCTTATAGGCATAACTGGTATTAGCAGGGGAACGAAGAGAAAAAAACATGGAGCGAAAATGAGAAGATTTGAAAAAAAACAAGATTTGTGAAGACTGACACCATGGTACCAGGGGCTGGGCGCCAAGGCGCCAGTCAACTGAAGGCAATGCCAAGGCGCTAGATCATAGTGACGCCTAGGCACCCGACCCCAAGAGCAACCCGAGAGGTTGACACTTGGCGCAAACCACCGGTGTCATAGCGTTAGTCTTGAAGGCCAAGGCCATGACACCATAATAGAGTGACACCTATGCACCAGTACTAGAAACTGCACGATGTTGGGCAGCTCGAGCCACCTCTTCATGGGAGTTTGGGCAGTTTTTCAAAGCAGCTTTCAATGGAGAATAGAGAGGAATATAAGGAGGACCCTAAAGTTCGTGTGAGAGGTTCGGAGAGGTGGGATTTAGACTTCAGTTGGTGACTAGGGTGCGACTTCCTAGGGTTAGAGAAGGTTTTCCTTCTTGTGTTTGTAGTGATCTAGGCTTGTTCCATCCAATTCTAAAATAATGAGTTGTGTTGATTTGTACTTACTGCTATGTCAGGAGTTGCAGGAGAAGAGCAAGGACTGGGTGGAGCATTCTTAAGGCCAATTTAGGGGGAGAGATAAATATATTTGTGATTTGGAATTATAGTTTTCATAAACTCTTTTGCATGTTGAATCTCTCTGTTTCAATGCAATTTGGTGTTGTTTTATCCATGCTTTCTGAGTAATTCTCCTCGCTTTTCCTTGTGGTCGTGTAGTAGATGTGTAGGAATGTGGATAGCATGTTGAAATAGTTTTTATTCTTTATCTGTGATGATTTTTTTTGCACTTAGTTTACTTTTCAATCTAGTGAAATTATCTGTTAAAATATGTTGTGAACCCGTAAGAACTTGGAAGAGCTACATAGCAAGTCCAATTCACATAGCGTAATTAAAAATTCTGTAAGTATAATTTTAGATTATTACAGTAGGATTGATAGCATAACTCAAGTATTTGAAAATTTCAAACTAAGAACGAATTCAGTAGACTAGAACATTGTTCTATTTTAGATTCCATTGTTCCATGTGGGTTCAACATCCCTTACTATTTTAGAGCTATATATTACTAAAACGATATGTATACTTGCATGAGAAACCCTAGTGTGCAATAATATTTAATTTTAAGACTTCAATTAAGTTGCTAGTGAACATATCAATATTTTTGGAGTTATTACCAGCTATATAATTGTCATAATCACTGGGGTGGATCAATGTTGTGTTTATATACTTAGGAACATTCAGACAAAACTTTCAGAATTGTGTTTTTTGAACAGACTAACTGTTTATAAAACACTAGCTTCTGAACATCAGATTTTCAACAACAGTTTCTGAAACCAACTTTTCTACAACTACAGCCAAAACAAACGCACCTTGAATTTGAAATACACATGTGCATGTATAGACCTATGACATTAAATTGTTATAAATATAAATATCAACTTTATGTGTTAAATATGCAAATAGAAAGGGATTGAGTTAAACCCTTTATATGTATTTTCCCCCGCTTTTATCTATTTTTAACAATACATTTCTTAAGAAAGATAGACATTGTCTCGAATTGGAACTGCTCATAGTAGAAAAGGTGGGCGATTACAAGATTGTGGGGTTTTAGATCATAATGTTATAATTCATATATCTACTAGCGAGATCACTGTTTAGATTGAAAAATTGCAATTAGATGTGAGACCATAAGTTGCAATTTTATGAAAAAGATGATATAGAGATAAGAGTGTGGCTCAAATCCCTTTCAAGCTGGATATATTATGACACTGCTGTTTTTAAGAAATAGTGCTTTCAAAATTTGCTTATGGCATTATATAATAAGAGATAATTCATTTTTATTTGACTAGGGTTTTGGGTTTAGGTCAAAAAAGTTTTATTATTTTTATAATTATGTTATTATTAAATAAATAAGTTTGAATTGCTAGTTGATTGATTCATTTATGTCCATGAATATATCATTCAAAGCACATGAACAAATTAGAGAAGTTGCTCAACTGAGGCTTGATATATATAATGCTTAGTTAAGACACAAATAATACTCGTTATCAAGCTCAACATAATAATTGACGTAAATTTTGATTAAGGTTTGATATATCGTTTGATTAAGTTAAGTTTATGATCATTTGAATTACCTCTTTTATTTGGACATATAATTTTATATTATTAGGATATTTTAAAATGATTCTATTTATATTTGTAAAATGATAATTTACTTTGCTAGCTAAAACCCACATAAATTTGCAGAAAGCTATTTAAAATCACTTTAAGAAAATTATGAGCTTTTAAGAGATTTAAAGCTTGTTAACTTAAAATTATAGTTTTAAACTTAATAGGATGGGCTCATCAGAGCTCAATAGGCACGATTCTAGATCTCATTTATGTTTCCAAATGAGGCATTTATTTAACTCAGTAATCGTAAAGTAATAAATGTGAATTTAAATAAACTGAGCTCAAACACTATCACAAAGATCAAATCAAGCTTGAGTTAAGCTAGAACATGTTTTTGATCAATGATTTCAGCACAAATTTTATCACACAGCTTGGTTCTATTCATTTACATCTCTAAGTAACACATAGATTAAGCTTGAATTCTCTTGAATCGAGCAAGTGATAATAGTTTATTTGTGATAAAAGGCATGTCATGGCTTGCCATTAATGTAGAGATATAAGGGTCACATTCCACTTATTATTTGTGTTTATAAGAAAAGGATTGGATATAGAACTCATGGACCTATGTTGAACTTGAGTAAATATGGTGTGCTTATTTTGACCTAGAGCTTTCTCGAGGACAATTGTGATAACATTCTTAATGACAAATATGAGAGACCCATCAAAATTATCAAGTACATGAGAGGCTTGAATGTTTCTGCAAGTGGGGATGATTTCGTCTTTTGGATAGTGCTAGTTATGCAATGTTACACCTCATGCATCCTAATGGAAAAAAAATCCTTTACATTTTTCTTTGACAAATTTTTAAATTCATTCATTTGCCATTTTTAAAAAGCCTTCTCTCAAATCTAAAGTTCAAACTTTTTGGAGTATGGTTACTCAAATTTGTTTTTTTGTGCTCATAGGAAAGTGAGTGGATCTCGAGTGGCATAACTTCTTAGACGAAGAACTTTCATTAGGACTTCTCAAGAATGATCTTGACAAAACTTGAAGACAATCTCGAGGACAAACAAAGAAGTATTCGTAGGGCTTAGATTGGTTTTGGAGAGGCATGATATTTTTCTTGTTACAGTATATGTTACATAAACACAAATGAAAGTGTCTTATCCATTCTGCTTAAATCGTTTGTCAAATCACATCGTGCATCCTTTTTTTATTTAATTTATCCCTCTCATATGTAAAGTCTGAAGAACGAGTTTCAACAACATAAAGAGACCATAAAAATATTTTAATCGCAGGCCACATCTTTAAACAATTGAAGATGGTGTAATTTCTAAGAATGAGTTCTAATAAGCTTCAAATTGATAAAATTATTTTTTAAAAAAAAAAGCAAGGAGACAAGCATAGAACAAAGAGAAGCATTTACAAATGATGGAGGTAAACAATAATAAGCCGAAAATCTAAAGCATCAATTGATTTTTTTAATTATACAAACAATTGGTTGATGGAACAATTTAACAAATCTTCAATCCTATAAATGACATGAGTAAAGCGAATTAGTTGTGCTTTGATTGAGGCAATAATTTGCTATTTAATCAAATAAAATAAAAAAAAAATATTTTTAACTTCCTAAATTTTAATTTTAATTATTTGATATTTATAAACTTTTTAAATCTCTTTTATAAACGGGGCATAGGCTCTTCATAAGTTAAATTTCTCTTCCATCATCTCAAGCAACTTTCCCTTACTTCACCTTGAAGAATTTCTAAATATAATGCAGCAAATAGGCTAGACATGACCCAACCCTATATCTTTGGTGGCATTGGGCATCATCTTTAAGTCAAGAAGACCACAGTTGATAAAATTTTAGATTTTAGAAAGAGAGAGAGAGAAATAGGAGTCTAGGAGACATAGGACAGTGCTCAAACTCAAATCATCTTCATGATTATAAGGCCTTGTTAGGATTGTACAATTCTCTAAATCCCTTTCAGCTTATTTGACTTGCTTGGTCTCTTCTTGACTTTTCAAATCCAAAATTCCGATCTTTCTGGTCAAACCAAACTTTCTCTCATTAACTCCTAAAAAGAGTCATCAATTTCTTCCTTCCTACCTTCTTTGAATCACTCCTACTCTTGTAGAAAAGAAAAAGAAAACAAACTTCCATAGGCTCCATCTAAAACCAAAGCTACAAGAAAATTGCTCATCAAACCGAACAAGAGAAAGATTGGGAGAGCTCGCTAGATGCCCAAAACCATTACTGCAGTACTAAATAGTATTCATAAAAGTCCCAAAAATATAGTGATTTTGATTCCAAAAACAGCAAAATTTCAAAACAGATTTACCAGCTACAATCAACCGAAAGAGTCTTAAAAAGAAAACAAAATATATGCAAAATTCTATTTTTTGCTTCTTCTTTTATTCTATCCTGAAATTAATTTGTAATTAAGTAGCGCTCATAATTCATATAACACTACACAAAACAGATTAAAGAAATAAATAAATCAAATCCAAAAGCCAAATTCTAAGCTAAAAAGAAGTGAAGAAAGTACCTGAAACGGATGAATGAACACTGAGAAGAACGCCAAAGATGGAGAGAAGGAGAGAAGGAGAGCATAAGAAGACGAAGCAGGTGAACGCCAACACTGTCATCAATCCCAATCCAACTAAGCCTTACAAGTTTTCTCTGTCATCTTACACAGCACTTCAACTTTCAATTTCTGTTTCTATCAATCAATTTCGCTTTTTTCTTCTCACCACCTCTTTGCTTTCAAGTAGGTTTTGGTGTGATTTGCGAGCACTTCCATGCTTTATTTTTTTGGGTACCAAGCTGACACTTTTACAGATGGGCACAAGCCATCTACTTTTTTTCTAACTTTGTCCAACTTTTTAATTTACTGCAAAAATGAAATGGCAAATTAGCCATGTTCTTTTGTTCTCAGTGAAGCTTTAGACTTTTTCTAGCTTATGCCTAAAAAGCTGTTAAAGTAGTTTAGATTTAATATATTTGTCTTTCTAAAAGAATATATTTTGTGTTCCTCAATATTAATATATAAAATGAAAAATAAAATAGAAATGAATCCAACTGATTTCTTAATTTAGATAATAATAAATTTTTTTTCTTAAAATGATGGAACATCATAATATTAAATTTGATATAACATTAAAACTTGTAATTTTAACAATAGCTCCATATCTTATAAAAAAATTACAAAAAAAAAAAATTGTTGAGGCTTGAGATAATGATATCATCATTTTTGGTGAAAGAAAAGTCTTCATAATCAAGAATAAAATGAGAGATATCTTCGCGTGTTAATTATTTCAGTTGGGGACTCTCAAATGGATGGATGTGATGGCAGAGTCAAAATGGGCGATGAAGTAATTATTTGTAAAAAAATAATTTTCAAAAAAGGTCCATGTATGTAATAAGTGTAAAAATGTGTCATTTTTTAAGAGGTTTGAGTAATTTTCGGCAACCTTTTCTTAGAAAATATTATGTTTCAAAATATAATACTTGTATATAAATTTGTACATTCTTTTCGTAGTTTATGACTACTAAGATTAGAAGTTGTTCAGCTCATAATTGTCTGAGAATCACACCCAAGAAATATATTGTGGTAAGGAGAGAAACATGCAGCAAGACATGAGAGGTCAAGTATTTTAGTATATAGTTTTAACAACCTCTGTTACATTTAATATTACTCTATTTATAGAGGTTTAGGAATAGTGTGAAATGTGAATTACACCCTTAAACCTTTTAATTAGCCGGCCTCCAGTCGAACTGTTTCATGCCAAGGGATTGTTGAATATCTGGTGGATCGCTTATATGTCGGCAAACCTTTACCTGAGTGGTCTCCAAGTCAGTCAATTTCTTGTTCGACCGACACCCTTTGGATCAGTTTTCCTTTGTTTGGCTTCTCGATTGATCTCCAGCATCTTGTTCGACCGACCTCTAGATCGATTGACCCTCAATCTGTCTCTCGACCAATCTCCAGCCTCTGGTTCGTCCAGGCTCTAAATATCTTTATTTATTCTTATAGATTTTATATAGTGACACATGCTCCGCATCGAGCCATTTGATTTGAAAAAGCCTGATCAAAGAAATTTTGATTCTAGAAAGGTATAAGCACCATCATGTTTAAGCTAACTGGGCAGAGGACTTGTTCTACTCAGCTACATAAATAAATGGATTAAAGCTTATTATTTATGTTTAGATTTATATTGATTTCATAATTTATTTTTGGCTCTTTTTCATCATTCATCTTCTTATGTGAACCTTTTGATTGCCTTAAGATTTGAACTTAACTTGTACATAAAAAAAAAGTCGAGATAATATAACAATTTAGATAAAAAGATAGACGATGAAACGTGTCAAAAATAGATTATGCATATAAAACGATATCATGAAGGCCTATAACTCCCATTTTAAAGTAAGGACTATAAAAAGATATCATGAATATATGTAACTCCCTATTTAAGTGGAGATCATAAAAAAGTAATAATAACATGTAACTTCGCTGGCAAACATGTAATTTTAGATTTTGTCCCTCTATTTCCTATAAATAGGGGAATCATATCGTTTATGGGCCCATCTTCTGTACAGAAATCTCTCTGTTCTTTCACTTATAATCTCTATAATCAATGTATAAAAATAGGTCAAAAAGCTCGGAAATACCCAGTTTTCCACTATAAGGCAAGCTCATGCATACCATTTTATTTATTTTCCCTTATCTGTCTCTTTATTTTTCTCCCTCAAAGTTCAAGCTACTTCGATCCTTAGGTATATCTCACAGAACAAATTTGCATCCGACAGTTAATAATTTGAAATATTAATATGAGGTAAGAGTTCAATCTCATCATCAGCACATGAGTAACAAGGCAAAATTAGGCACGGTATTTTTAAAAAAGAAAAAAAAAACCCTATAAATTACGATTTTTTCTCACTAAAATTTAAACGCAAACCAAATACTGCCTGTGACATATTGCAGGCTCGCCGCAATAAAATCACCAAAGGCTGCTAATTCTACTTAACGATCTATAATGTCAAGATATAGCTTCCAATTTACATATCTCCTTAAGAGCAAGTTCTTCAATATCCCATCTAAATACTTAATATGTAATATTTGAACATTTTGATTTAATAAATTATATTTTTTTTTTAAATATTAACATGAACAATTAAACATATTTAATATTTATTCTATAAAAAATAAAAAATAAAAAACTGCATAAATTTTAAAAATAAAAAATCTCATCCTTTTCTTTTTGTAAAATAACCTACAATTTAATAATATTCAATTACTTATTTTGAAAAAAAGAAAAAAAAAATTGTCATAATTTTTAAGAAGTGCCTTTTAAATTATATTTTTAAGAAAATGAAAAATTAAAATTGATTAATTAATGCAATTTCCGGTAAATGTTTGATTTGGACTGGGTTGGGGATAAGATTTAATTTGGGCCGAGGGCAGAGCCCACTTAGCATCGTTTTTCAAGTCTGGGATGAGTACTAAGTTGACTTACCAAATACTAAGCCTAACAACGTCTTCGATCCGGGCAAACTGGGCTACAAAAGGGTGAGAAGTGTGAAAGAATCCAGGCGAAGGTCAGAAGTGTGGGCAAAGTGGATTTTGGTGTGGGCAAAGTGGATTTTGGTGATTTGACGTGATTTTTGTGCTAGATCTGAGAGGAAAATTTGTGGAGCGTGTCATGTAAGTTTCTTTCTATTTGGAAAACTTATGTGAGTTATTTGTAAAATATTCTGAATTTCATAGTAAAAAATTATAGTGGTGTGGCTATGTAAATTTTTTTTTCTGTTCTTGAGTTTTTTCACGTAAATTTTCATGTGTTTTTCTTGTTGTTTTGATTGTGCTTCCGTTTTAATTTTTTATTATGATTTTTTATCGAATTGGTGTGATCCCGTTATTACGCAGTGTGGTTCAGTTTCTAATTAATATCTAGGCCCCGATAAAATTGGGAAATGTTAGTTGGAGATTTTCTATCAACTGGTATCAAAGCGGGGTTCGATTCAAGTGGGAGCAATCACCGAAGAAGCATGGTTCAATGTGCAAAAGTTCAATGGGAAGAACTAAGCTTTATGGATGATTCAATTGGAGGATTTGTTGTATGAGAAAAAAATATATTTGTCACTACAAGGAATCACAAATAAGCCCGAGTCAATGTCTATAGAGGAATGAGAAGTATTGGATTGAACGACACTACGTTCGATCTGATTGACATTTTTTTAATATGTTGCGTCAAACATTGTGGATGAGAAAACTACGTTAGATCTCATGACAACACTGACCATGATGTATGAAATATCTTATGCTTCCAATAAGGTTTTTACAATGAAGAAATTATTTAACATAAAGATGGTGTAAACCAATTCAGTAGTAGAATATCTAAATAAACTCAGCACCGTGATGAGACAGTTGTGTTCTGTGGGGATAAAGTTTGAGATGAGGTCAGAGCACTGGTGATAATATCTTAATTGTGGGAAAGCTGAGATATTTTGGTAATAACGGTGAGTTATTCTTCAAGGACTTCACAGTTGAACTTCAATGATATATGATATCGTGAATCTGATGCTAAATAAAAAAATTCACATAAAAGAAGTAAATGGTGAATCTTCAAGTTATGCGTAGAATGTTGATAACAGAGGAAGGAATCTGGGTAAGAAAACAGTAAAAGGCAGATCCAAGTCCAAGAAAAGGAAGCCTAAGTCAAGCAGATAAGAATATTGGAACTGCGGTAAGAAAGGACATTCCAAGAAAAAATGCAAAGCTCGAAGGGAAGCTAGTAGTGAAGGACATGAATGTAGTCTTTCTACTAATGTCTCCATAGGTGAAATCCAAAATCACTCCCCGATGTTATCTCTAATCAACACTGCATCCTAGATAGTGGATTCAAGTGTCTCCTTTCATGCTTGCCCCAATAAAGAGCGGTGAGCGGCGATGGATGACATGCAACGGACGACAACAACATGCAACGATGGAGGTAGGTGGTGTCGACAGCTAGCACCAAGGAGCGGATGGCCAGCCGTGGCGAGCAGAGAGCAGTGATGGTAGGTGGGTTCACTTGCAGGCAATAGGTTATGGCTAAGTGCGACGGCGGAGTGCAGTAGCCGTGGGCAGCAGCGACTTGCTTAAAATATTATACATGAATGACATAATTTAAATTCAATCAAATCGATCACATTTTAAATTCAGTCAAAATTAACAACGACGTAAACTTTAAATACATTAAAGGGTCATTTTGATTTGATGTAAGGTTGGTGTAAAATAGGATAAATACTTGAATTATAACTTTTTTTTTAAAACACCATAGAATTTAAAAGTTTCAAGATAATTAAGAATTCAGCGCAAAACAAAATTATCGCGCAACTCTTCCCCTTTGAAATATTATTCCATACGGATCGGACACCGCACGCCTACACTCTTGATGTATTTCGGTGGGCCCCATCTAAATTTTTTTTTCTTTTTTTAAAAAAAGGAAATAATCCCAGTCGCTCTTTCCTCTCATCTCGCGATACTGCCTCCCGATCCTCCCATCGTCGCTTCGGCCTCCGTCTCAGGTATTAGTTTTGTTTTTTTTTTCAGGATTGGGATTATTAATGCAATATGACAAGTTAAACAATTGATGTTGATATGATCAGGATTGTGATTATTAATGCAATATGACTGGTAGAAATCTAGATTAGGGTTGCAAAAGCGGGATGAGGTTTATAGGTATGTGACAAAGGAATGAAAATCAGACAAGTGATATAAGGCTGCTATGTAATGGGATATGACAAGTTTTCACATCAGTGCTTTTTGAACTTGGGCATCGGGTGTAGAGAAGGATTTAGAAAATGTATTGGGTTGTTTGGGAAGAGATCATGTTATTAGGGGTTTTTGTGAGGTGCAAATACTATTATGTAATGGAAAATCTGCTGAAGAGAAACGATCAAAGAAAAGTGTAGAAAAGTAATTGTGCTCGGGTGTTAGTAATGGAGGAAGAGTGAATGACAGAGATAGATAAAAGTTTTGGAGTTGTGGTCTAGATGTGTTAATTGAGGGTGAAACAGTGGTGGGCTGTTATAAAAATAGTTGATAAGTGTTTGGTGGGGCAAAATACAATAACTTTATATTTTAACTTAGCATGAAATATTTTAATATATGAACTAATTTGATCATGTATATGCATGTTTTATAGAAATGGATGAACGAAAAGAAGACAATGAAGAAGAGTTAACCGATTTCGATAACTTGAAGGACTATAATGAGTAATATCATTCAATTATTCATGCAGTTGTTACTACCGTATTGAGTAGTATATTCATATTGTTAGATGAGATGAGAAGTCAAAGAAGAAATTATAATTCTGAATGAGATATCCAACTTCAAATACAGGTCTTTAGATTATATCTTGGTTCTGATTTTGATTGTGTAAACATGGTGCGAATGATAAAATAACATTTTTTCAAGTTCTGCAACTTACTGCGAACAGGAAGACTGCTAGCCAATACGAGCTATATTGAGTATGATAAAATGCCAGACATCTTCAGGTTGACCGATCTGCACCATTTGGATTTGCATTGATGATTTCCTTTAAATATTTTCATAATTTCATTCATTTGATACATTTTATAATTTAAACTTTATATAATAGTTCTTTTTCATTACTTTCATACTCCATTCGAATACATTCCTTCCTACAGGGGGACAATAAGACATGCAAGCGTTCATGCCCATTTAGATCACACAGGAAGTAAAAGTGATGATCTAGAGTCATTGGCCTACACATTGATATTCCTCATCAGTGAAAGGTTACCCTAACGAGGTTATCATGTATAATTTCATAATTTGTTACATTCATATATTGTATTTGTTCAACACTTCTAGCTTTTCTATTTTAAATTTTGATCTTGTATTTACTTGTTCAAATACGATACCTTACAGGGAGACAACAAGAGTTTTCTTGTTTGTAAGAAGAAGATGGCAACCTCTCCTAAGTTGTTAGCTGTATACATGAGATGGGTCTATCTGCTGAGAATATAATAGAAACAAGATTGTTCACACTAGCAAGTAAGACTCCCCTATAGCAATTTGAACAAAAAGAAATACTCCCTTATAGCAGTTTGATGGAGTATGCTAATTTTACAAAGAAATTTTCTTCGTAGTGACAGTTTTCATTATTTAACTTTATGTAGTTTTGATTTTTGATATTTAAGGAAGCACTTCATGCCATTTTCAGTGAAACAAAGGTTCAGATGGTTAAATTTTCTTCTTTTTTTTTCAATGAGAATGAAATAATTAAATTTTCTAATAACTTATGGGTAGATTATTAATTTGCAAACATTGATTTGATTTTTTTTAATATATATTTTTTACTTTAAATTACTTGAATTCAAACACATCTTATAGTTTTTATATAGTAGTCATAATTGAATGCTATATGTAACGACGCAACTCAGAGGATTAGATCTTACATTCTATAAGAATCTCTATTGATTCACACTGTATTACACATCTGAATATTATCATATTAAATTGTTTGCAAAAAAAAAAAAAAACATTTGTTGTGGTGAGAATCAACAAACAAGAAAAATAATTCTCCTGTATTTACTTTACAGAGAACCGAATAGCATACAGAGAAATAATACACTAAATTCTCTTCTACTGCACATTTTTTTTACATTAAATCAAACCGACGGAAGAATTTTACATTGTATTTGTAAATTTTCATACCAAACATAAAATTTTCTTAAATCCCTGCAAAAAATTTGTAGTATACCACTAATTCACTCAACCAAACAACCTTTTGATTATTTGGAAATTGCCCAAAAAAAGGTTGTTTGAAGTGTTAGAAACAGTGGAGTCTGGTCCACTATGCTTGGGCGGTTACTTTGCTTTGGAGAGTCACACATCTTCACAAATAACCACTATTGTCTTCCTCTTTTGTGAAGTGAAGCATCTCTTCGTTTCCTCCTGTTCGTGAGAAGAGCTTCGGATGACTCTCCTTAGGTTTTGGTAGTCACTCTTTGAGTGCTTCTTAGGTTTCCTCGAGATAGAGGAATGTTTCCTTGGGGCAGAGAAAGAGAAGTGAAATGAGGAGCAGTTTCTTGCAGCAGAAGGAAGAAGAAAAAAATTGTTCTCCCTAGGATTTTTCTTGGTGGCTTGTAGCAGAAGAGAAATTGAGCTTATTTCTCTTGTAAGTTTGTTTTTTTTTGTGTATCTCGGTGTAGAGTTTTCTTTGGTGTATCTCGGTATAGAGAGAAGAACAGAGAAAGAAGAAGAGAGAGCAACGAAGAGTGAAAGATTTCTCTTGTAAGTCGAGGTAATCGACCAGCGTAAATTTCTCATGTAGTAAAATCCTCTGTAACTCCATGGACGTAGGCAATTTGCCGAACCACGTAAATCTTTGTGTTCTGCTATATTGTTCTTTTCTGTTGTGATTTTTCTCGTTCTATTTTTCACTTCGTCGATCCTTCTCCTATTTGATTTATATATGTACCACATCAAATGGTATATCTAGATCTCTCAGCAACATGAAATAGACTCTTTAGAATGGCAACAAAGTTGTCGAGCTCCTCTTTTCACTCTTGCATGAAAGGAACATAACCCAATACTGCCAAAAGCCATAGACTAAATATGAATAATCTAAGCTTTGGCCCCTAGTTACTCATAAAAATTATTACTTCTACTCTTCATCATATTTAAATTGGGAAATTTACATGCATACCACAAAATTCTTATGTATTTGCATATCCAACAGCTAAACTTTCATATTGAAATTTGTAACATTTTGGTGTGATAAAAACAATTCATTAAAATATATACTTTACTTTTCAAAAATAGGTGATTATAATATTTTTTAGCTTTTATTAAACATATTAATGGTATGTTTTGGATCCATATTTGTTTGTAGATTCACGCCTAAGGAAATGAGTAAACAGTGAGCAAGAAGGGAGGGAAAGATATTGTTTCTCAGAAGAGTAAGAATGTCTGTCATTCAAACTTTTTGGAACCAATTCCTTTTTGCACGAATTTACCTCTAATTATCAAAGGATATTATATAGATGCAAAATTAGAACTCCTTGCACACAAATCTCAAAGGATTTCTAATAAATCCATTGTTATCTCATTCTAATTTTGACATTATATTTTGATGCGTGCTAGAAAATTCGCGGCGGTTGAGCAATTGATTATTGTCTTAGCGTTGCACGAGAGTTCAACACACACTCAGATGAAAATGAATCAAGCTGTAATAACACCAGAAGTTTTTACATGTAAAACCCGTAAAAATGGAAAAACCACGGGGTCTGGCCTAGTTGTAAAAATTCACTATAAGTTGATGATTACAGATGCCCCTTGTCCCACAGGCGGGAAAAAGATTACTAGCTTTCCACGTTACAATGTCGACTGATGACGTCTAGTAAGCGGTGGTTGACGGAGGTCAGCGGTGGCTAACAACAGTTGATGACGGTCAGCGGTAGTTGACAGAGGTCAGCGGTGATCGACTGCGTTCAACGGTGCCCGATGGTGGTCGACAGAGGTCGGCGGTCGTTGTCGACGGTCAGTGGTGGTCGACTACGATCGACGATGGCGAGTATAATCTTGGACTTGAGTTCCTTCTCAAAACCTCAAGTTCTCTCTTAAGCCTCTTCCCTCTTCATGTGAGGGGTGAGACCTTATTTATAGTGTTTTGAGTGCAATTACTGCAGGAATATGAATCATTTTGATCGGACGACCCGGAGAGCTTCCCTTGATTAGATGACGTTTGATGGACATTTGAGTAACTTAACGATGTCGGAATTGAGCAATCTCAGAGTCGTTGGATTTGTCTTTTTGAGACGCTCGATTCGACTATAAACTCGCTAGATTCGACATTTGTTTGACCTTTCAAATATCTTCGGAAATCTTGTAATAGTGATTTAATGATTTGATCGGAGTCTGATTTTACTCGGATTGGACTAACTTTTATATCATTAGGTCCGTCTCATCGAGCCGATCAGTTTGACTATAATTTGTTGAAAGCGGAGCTCCGGATGGCTCTTAATCGAAGTGTTAATGTCTCTTATTCAAAAAATTGCACTGAGATTCGTGCTGATTGATGAAAATTTGTTGGTGGCGTATCATATTTTATATTATCTCTAGCAACATCGTATTTCAACGTCTATTCCCCATGCACTTGTTAGTTCACATTATTATTACTCTAATTAGTCTTCATGACAATCAGTCATAGAGAATGAACCGGAGTTGTTCTCATTGAATATGTCGTTCCCTTAGTCG
>NEWO01000137.1:1052239-1076941 GCA_003013225.1 Phalaenopsis aphrodite
ACACAAACAAGTATACGTAAATTTCTGCTAATTTTTTTTTAGTGAATCGAGCCAACCAAACGAAGAGATTGAATCTTGCTCACATGTCTATCCGATCGTTCTCATGCTCCTCGAAAGAAAAACATAATTACCTACACAAGGGCAACTATTAAAAGAAACCATCATGACTAATACGAAGTCATCGTGACCAATAAAGACATCCACTTATTAAAGATATTGCCCGACTCTCGAGAATCTATCTTTTCACTATGGTACTAGGGATAACCGCAATACTAGCAATATTTGACATTCACATCACATTATTTGCATTAAGATAATGTAGAAAGGCAAGAGGCATCTTCTTTTCTTTCTTCTCTCTAGAGATCGCTATCTATCTCCACTTTTCTTTTTTTCCATTCTGAAATCCTATAACTCAATGAATCTCCGAGGAGCTGCCTCCCTCCACTTACCATAGATCAGAATTAATATATTTCTAAGATTCTCTCAAAAGACTCGTCCATTTCTCTCCATCACTCTCAATGATACAAGTCCTTTTATCAGGTTGTATGCACTCACGAACGATACGAGATCCTACGTCTCAATAAAAATCAACCTATGAAAATATAAAAATATAGGGGTTAAATAATACATTAGAATTGTGTGTCATGCATGTTAATGGGAATTATTTTATTTAAATTTTTTTCTTAACCCGAATAAAAATTTCATGCTGCAAACCCCCTTCAATATTGCTACCATTCGACATGAATAGATGGTAAAATGTGTTTAATTAGTCATAATCTATTGTTGTCTTCTTTCTTTCATCCCAAAGGATACAATAAAATACTTCTTCGTCGTTGTCCCAATTATTATCACGTTTGAAAAAACAACGCTGAACCCTTCAAGAGAATTTTCTGAATACATTCAGGGGCTGAACTCGTTTAGATGAACATTTAAATTAATCCAAAGTTAAATTTGCCCAATACCTGAACTCGTCCGAGATAATACTTTAATTTATCCAGGACTTATTAAAAAAGTGGTTGTGAAGCTGCTGATGAATGATTTGATGTTCAAAAAGCTACGGTGACTATTAAAAAAAATTTTTTTTTAAGGAATTCAGACTGTAGATAGAAAGTTGTCATCACACCTAGCTATGACTGATGAAAAAAAGTAGATTTCGACAACAGCTTTTTGAAAAAAGTGCCAAAATGCAATTGATCAAAACAAACAAAACGCGGCCACCGTACCGCCGCCTGAAACATACCTAAACAACCCTCATAGATGAAATATCCTAGAAAACATTATGCAATGCCTAAACCGGCTAACAAAAACATGACTAGAAGAATAACATCAAGGAAAAACATTTATGAACAAGATAAAGAGGAAAGATCAACGATATCTAATTCCACATAAGATAAATCAGAAGTGCGAATGATGGACATAATATTTTCTCCTTTCCTTGAAGTATAAAATCACAAATAAATTGACATCCGACATTACATACACACATATATTTCTTAATTCATGCCGCAACTATCATAATATAAATCAAATATTTTCTTAATTTAATTATCATAATAAAAAAATTATTATCAATATTTTTATCCATGGTATGTGTATTTTTAAATATCCTTTAATTCTCCAATCATTTTATGCTATCTCATTAGACGGCAAGGGGGGCATGAAAATGAAATTTTGTTTTTGCAAATTAGACCTCCTTTGCAAAAAGATAATATATTTTGAGATTTGACATTGAAATAAATAAAACAAGAAGCGGTCTTGATCAGTGCCAGCGAGGAAAACATATGTAGATAAAAAATAATTTTGGCTTTTCTTCAATTAGCTAGTTTTATGTGGCCCCACCATACCGGGACCCACTCCTCATATATGCTAAAATTTAGCCCATTAGGGCTCCTTTTTTTCCTTATTTATTTATTTACCATTTTACATAAGCTGACAAAAAATCCAAACTACACTGGAAGACAAAGAAAGGCTCAATGGCCGGCCTCCATTTTATTTTAAAATTATTCTCTGAATTAGATTACGAATTTTCTACCCTATTTGTGTTGTATGAGAATTAAACATAGTCGAAAGAGGAGGATGAAGAAGATGATGATGATGAGGATTATGATATAGAGGATGATGGAGGTGAGAATACCCAATTTATGAGATTCTTGGATTCAGATTATGCCCCAGGCAAGGTCGAATCATGAGGAACCACTGGCTTCGTGCCACGAATACATGCTAGGAAGTTTCAAATAGGTGTCTTGAGCTGCAGGGTGCTACAGATGAATAATAAATTATCCTGAATTGTTCAGGTGGACGCCTTACCATGTGACATCAAAAATTGATGCCAACATAGATTCCTAACTCCTAAACTTTTATTCTTACATACAAACTATGTTACTCTAGGAAAAGTAATGGTACGAATAAAGTTACATTCCTCAATGTTCTCAGATAGGAGCGGAGCAGAAGGATGAGAAATAAAGTAGTTTCGGTGGTCTTGTGCACTCCCTCCTTGTTGTCGCAGCTAGCTCTAATGGCGACCGAAGAAGGAACTTGGGCGAGAGATTAGATGGAGAGGCTAAGCTTTTGGGCAAGCGCAGCGAGCGGGAAGAAGAAGAGGAGGCACGAAAAGGAAGTGGAGAAGGCGGGATGTGATTTGCGACGTGTTTTTTTACACTATTAAGTAAAGCTTTTGGATCCGTCTCTAAAACCGCCACAACCCTTGTACAAATTTTATCTTCTTCTGCGCCCAATATTTTGAGGCAATTCCAATGCAAACTCTGTCGTAGATAACATAATATAATTATTACCGCATAACAATCTCAAAAGTTGACGTAAAGTTAAGTGTCGAGCATTTCCGACGCAAATTTCAGATGCTATTTAACATTTCTTTTGTAGTGTCTAAGAATTATATGTATGTTTCTTTCTCTCATTTTAGCATCCCATTTCTGGGATGTGACAGACTAATCTCGGTTCAACGCATAATATTCTCGTAGTAGAAGTTAGTAGGGATTTTAACTTATTAAGCAGTGAAACTTTGGAGCAAAACAACACTAATAACAATAATAGTAGTAATAATAATAATAAAATATTATCATTAATTAATATTTTTCTAGGTATTATTTCACATTAATTTTATTAAATTAAAATCTAAACCTGAATCAACACAACAAATTACAAATGAAACCCATTTTTTCTTACATAGAATTATTAATTGATCATTAGTCATCTTATAATTATAAGAAATCTCATCTAAGATGCCTATTTTTATTTCAAAAAACGAATATTTGAATAGCTCTAAATCTTAATTATGAGTTCATTGTCACCTCTCAAAAGAGCCTTTAAGAGAGGTGGGCAGCCCAAGACTTAAATACTATTTTTCGGCCCTACACCTAGCCGATGTGAGACTATTTGTCCGTGACATTCTCCTCCACCTAATCACGTGACACCCTCGTCACGGATCGGCTCCATCGAGGGCCCCACTGGATCATGGAGTGTCCACACACATGACAGGCAGTAATCTGCTCTTATTCCACTTGTCACGACCCAAAATAGCCCTTATGGGTGGTGGGCAGCCCAAGACTTAAATAATACTTTTCGGCTCTACACCTAGCCGATGTGAGATTATTTATTCCTGACATTATGCTTTTCATTATTTGTTAAAACACATCGGAGCCAACTTAAATCAAAGGTTCTAAAGATAAATGAAAAATGACATTTATTTTTTAAAATATTGCAAGAGTTTAATGATAACTAATAAATTATAATAATAAATGCATTAAAGTCAAAACTAAAATAAAAAGTCCACGCCAAGTGGGAAAATAACCCAACATATATTTTGTCCTCTTCTCCGGCCGCCTACGCTTGCAGAACTTCCCAAAATTGGTCAAATCTCTTTCATGAATTATGTCCTGCATCTTCAGTCTTTATTGACCATTTCTTCAACTCGCCGAGTCAAAACCCGCATTATTTTCATTAATAAGGGCAATACCATAATCTATATATATATATATATATATATATATATATATATATAGAAAGTGCTATTTATAATGTGTGCAATCTATGTTGTATAAAGATTAAATGTTTTATCTCTTAATTTAGTTTGACAAAGTGAGGTTGTGTAAAATGAGTATTATATAAAGTAATATATTATATTTGAAAGATTTTTGAGTTCTTTGATTAACCATAGAATAAAATAAATGTACTATTTTATATTTTCCTTATTTAGTTTGAAGTAAATACATAAGGTATTATTGTAAGGTGGTAGGTGCATTCGAGAGTGATGACCAACGGCGGCATATGACGGGATGCTTCAGTGAGTGGCGGCCAACAATAGCGAGCAGAGGGGGACAATAGAAAGGGTGGGTCGATAGGCGACAACAAACTGCAGTCGGCTGGATGGCGACTTGTGGAGGCTGGGGGCGATGATTGAGAAGGCGTTCGATATATTTTACAATAATAAACAATGTACATTTCAAATTCTGTCGAATTCTAATTTTGAACTGAAATGAACTCTCATGTAAATTTTAAATTCATTCCTATTTTACATTGTATTTGAAGTTCTTCATATTAATTATTTAATTTTTTAAAATCCCTACAAAAAGAATCAAAATAGGCTTCAAATTCTTGAGTTTAAAATAGACCTGGAGTTCTATTTATAATTTATAAATATTATTTATGTTATATAATCTTATGTAACATAATGTAATGTATTACAAATTTTAAAATTTTATGAATTCTTCTCTTGATTAAGAATTTAAGAAATATTTCTATTAATATGGAAACCCTGACTTTGTCGTTGTAGTTTTGCATTATCTTGGGTGAAGGTTATCTTAATGTTAATTGTATACATAAATATTGATTCTCGAAATTGGGACCACCTGCCGAAGAGGCCAAATCGAGTCGATCACTCGAATAGGACGAACCCGATCCACTCTCCAAAGTGCCTACTTTTGGTTTTTTTTTTTAAACAACTCGTAGCCGCCAACTTGTCTATTTATACGTCGTCTTATTATTTCCTTTTTCGAATAAATCTCCATTCCGAATCATACAGATGATTTAAAGATGAGAGGGATCGAAAAAAAAGATATACGACAACAAATAGGCAAACAAATTTAAAAAAAAAAACATGGATGACTTATGAATAGGTAACATTCGTATAATAGGTCATGAGTATACGTCCAAATGAGATCAGATTTAAATAAATAGAAACATGATATCCATGAAAAGAATCTCTACATAAGCCACACATATCTAGAGAACCAAAAAAGAACATTTTTATTTTTGGTCAAGAGTCTCTCAAAGGGACGTGTTCCTTTAGTTAATTACATTTTCGGGATACCCAAAAATACACTGGAAAAAAAAGTTTCACTTATGTTATCATAATATGGTGAAATAGGACACCAAAGCATGGTTATTTCGTATGAGAATGCCCTAATGCCTTAAAATATCTTGCAGACCCATTGATATGTCATGTAGCATGCTAACTTTTATTTTATATTTTATATTTATTTTTTATGATATTGCACTTTAAAGGAAGATATTTTCATGTTTTAGTTGCAGGTATTAAATGTAGGAGAATTGGAACGAATTGGAGTGAAACAGAGCAAAAAAGAGGCTGATTAAGCAATGGAGGAAACATTGAACCAGCTCCTAGGCTCCAGCTTATGACGCCTAGGCGCCATACATGGGCGCTTAGAGATTGCCTGGAGAGATGTTTTCAATTCTTTTCTTAGGGAGAAAGTTAAGTATTTTGTTAAACATTGTCTTCTAAAAGTGTGAATTCATCTTGAATGACTTTGATTTATTATAAGATGACGAGTTCTTGAGTTTTCTTCATGCACTTAGAGTAAATCCTTACTCCTTCCTCTTGTGATGCAATAGTACTATTTGTAGGATGTGGATTTATTTAGAATGAATTTTTATTCATGTTTGGAATGATTTTTACTACAACCTTCATTTACATATCAATTTGGTCATTTGCTTTATTAAAATATGTTGTAGTTCCATTAAGATCGAGAGGGCAATGGTGTTAACAACTAGTAAAAACCTCATTGATCTTTAGGGTGAAGGAATACGTTGATCAATGCAAATACTTAGGGAGATACATTTAATGGAGGTAACTTTAAAGTTTCTAGGGTGACAGGTAGAACACTAGTTAAACTTAATTTCTTAATGCACTTGAAAATGGGTAAGGAAAATGAATGCTCCAACTTGTCACAAAATTCCAATATCATTTCTAAGTGCCTTACTCCTACACATATTAGTAATTTCATTGCAATGGGAGGGCATTTTTAATAGCATGAACTCTCTTACTTTATTTGACTTTAGTGAAATTAGCTTTTTAGTAAATTTAGAGGGTTAGTCGCATTTTGGTAGAGTTCAGTAGATCACTAGCTCAGTTGGTTACACATGAAAAGCCCAAGCAATTTGAGATAAATAAAATTAGCAATTAGGAAGGTGGAGAAAGAAGAAGTACAAAACCAGATAAAGAACGACAAGTTCCTTATTCCCCTCCTACTGAAGTCAAGAGGTCCAATAAAGGGATACACATGCACATAAGTATTCTCTTTTGTTATTCTATTTGTTATTAAAATATAGTGATAAACCAGAGTGTTTTGAGGAGACCGCTCTGGTTAAAGATTTAAGGGAGTGAGAACTTGTCATGGATGAAGAAATATAACTTTTAGAGTTAAATTAAACTTGAGATTTGATGACAAAATGCACTAAACAATAAGTGAACTACATGCTAAAAATGGAGTTAGATGGTAGTAGGCATTACAAGGCAAGGCTTATTGTGAAGGGGTCCAACAAAAGGAAAGAATGCACTTCATAGAGACTTTTTCTTCGGTGGTGAAGCTGACAACAGTTGAGGTTATGCAAAGTCTAGTAGCAGAGAAAAATCTACATATGGAGCTGATGGTTGTAAAAATAGTTTTCTTGCATGAATACTCTAATGAATAATTGTACATGATGCAACCATATGGTTACAAGATTCCAAAGAAAGAAGATTTGGTCTACAAGTTGAAGAAGAGTTTTTATGGCTTGAATCAGGTCCCAAACAATGATATAAGAGGTGTGATAAGATCATGTTAGATATTATGTACACGAAGTGTTAGACAGAACATTTTTGCTCCATTAAACATTTCAACAATTATTATATTTTACTCTTTTTATATGTGGATAACATGTTGATTGTAGAGGCAGATATGAAGAAAATTAGAGACTCAAAGGAGAAATTATCAAGTGAGTTTGAGATGAAGGATTTAAGTCAAACAAAGAAATTTCATTGGATGAGAATCACAACTACAAGTGTGCAGATACATTGAAGTTGTCTCAAAGTATATTGATAAGATCCTACAGAGGTTCAACATGAGTGAGACAAAGCTAGTTTACACCCATTTAGGTAATCACTTAAAGCTACCAAAGGAGTTATATATTGTTTAAGTTTGAAGAAAAGCAAGCACATATGTGAAGTATTTTGTACACTTCAGCAGTTAGAAGTTTGATGTATGCTATGATTCATACTATACAAGATATTGGAATTGCAGAGGGCATGGTCAACTTGTAGATGGGCAACCCAAACAAACATCATTAGGAGGCGATGAGGTGGATTCTTAGGTATTTAAGAGAAATAGTCAACATGCACTTTATTATGGAAGTGCGACGATCAGTCTACATGAATTTGTATATTTAGATATGACAGGAGACATGGATGATATAAGGAGTACAATAGGGTAAATAATCACTTTGAAGAACACAACAGAGAGTTGGTTTTCCAAGCTGTAGAAGAATTTTGTACTTTCAATTACGGTTGTCGATCACTGTAGCTAGCAAGGAGATAATTTAACAAGAGTTTTTATAAGAAAATTAGGCAAAGCGGGAGATTAGAAAGTTTCACTGTGACAATATAAGTACAACTCATTTTACTAAGAATTCTTCTTTTCATGCTAAAACAAAGAACATTTAACGGATGTATACACTCTCTTCTAGAGGATGAGCAGTTGTTCTTGGAGAAGATACACACAAATCAGAATCTTACAAACAAGTTGATGAATGGGGTGACTTTTGAGAAATTGGAGTTATACTTGGCTTCAGTTATAGTTCATGAAGTAGATGTCAGTGATTAGCCACACCACGATACATGTCTGAAGTTGGTACGTATGGAGATGTAGATATGGAGATAGATGTTAGGTGTTGTCAGTCTTTGTCCTAGAATAATTATTGAATTCATATTGTCAACCGATGAGGAGGACACTTGCGTGCAGTTCTTTCGACAAAGGTTCTAGTGAAGAAGAGAAGTGTCGGAGAGGAGAATTTTAGCGCGTCTTTTTCTTGTGAGATCGAAAGGAATGGTTTGTATTGAAGTCTAGTACATTCCAACAATTGTAGAGAGAAAATCTTAGTAAGTATTATGCAATCTTTTTGAATTTCACGTTCCAGATTTTTGCCCGTTAAATCTTGATATATTTTTTGAAGATTGCGTTTGTTGTGCTTTCATTCTAATATTTTGTTATGATTTTCTCAAATCAACATGATTCTATTCTGCAACATAATTTCAATTTCTAATCAGATCGAAATCCTAACGAAGTATAGATTTTCATCCCTACAAATTCTCAAGAGTCCATTTGTTAAGCAACCAATAAAACACTCAAATATGCCAAACTTCAAACTTTCATCCATCTCCAATAATTTATAAAATTTTATGCAATCTCATTAATTTATTCAAACAAACAAATACAAAAATATATATCAATTGCATTAATCACTTAAAAGGTCCATAACCACGACAACCATGTTCCCATCAAAAATACTGACCAACTCCGCAACCTCCCCCTTACCCTTCCTCCTCCTCCTCCTCATCTTCTTCCTCAAATCAATCAACTCCTCCCAACCCTAAACCCTCAATCAAACATTAAAAAAAAAAAAAAACAATATTTCTCATCCCGCGCAAAAATCCCATCTTGATCAATCCCCCCATGATCGATGCAGTTCACAGAAAACACCGGCACTGTCTACTTCGCCCCCCGCTCCAAAACAACAATCCCCACCCCTCCACTTTCCCACCACCCATGGCCCGATCTCCCCACCTCCGTAAAATCTCTCCCCTCCATGACCAACGCCTCCTGCATGGAACAGCTCCTCCTTCACTGCACCCACGCCATCGAATCCAACGACTCCACTCTCTCGCAACAACTCATTTGGGTCCTCAACAACATCGCCCCTCCCGACGGCGACTCCACCCAACGCCTCACTTCCGCCTTCCTCCGCGCCCTCATCCTACGCGCTTCCCGCTCCGGCTCTCCCATCTCTTCGTCCATCCCCTCCACCAATACCCTCCCCTCCCCCCTCCGCCTCTCCGCCATCTCTCTCGCCGCTTTCATCGACCTCACTCCTTGGCACCGCTTCGGTTTCTCCGCAGCTAACGCCGCAATCGTTGAAGCCGCGGACGGCTTCTCTGTTCTTCACCTCATCGATCTCAGCACCACCCACAGCATGCAAATTCCGACTTTGATTGAAGCTTTGGCCGTGAAGGCCGAAAGGGCTCCTTTTCTTCGCCTGACGGTCAGCGGTGATGGCGGTGAATCGCCGCCTCCGACGTTGGATATGTCTTTGGATGAGTTGGGGTCGAGACTTGTTAGCTTCGCCCGGTCTCGAAATGTCGGGATGGAGTTTCGTGTTATAGAGTCGAGTTCCGAAGATGGATTTGAGAGTTTGGTGGAGCGGCTGCGGGCAGAGGTCGCCGGCGGGGAAGCGCTGGTCGTTAATTGTCATATGATGCTTCACCGCATCCCCGATGAATCGGCCGGCGGCGGGTGAGTGAGTGCTGCTCTTAGTTTTATTATAAATTTGAGGTAATTTAGCTTATTATTTGAAAAAAAACAAAAATAAATAAATTATATGAAAAACTCTTTTTAGTTGTATTTTTATTTTATTGTTCATATAGTTTGATTTATCATTTTTTCTAAAATAACCATTTCTTTTCGGAAATTCTAAGATTGTTAAAAAAAATTAGTTTATGATTTTTAGATTTCATTTTATATAAATTTTAAATTATTTAGTGTTTGTTATCTTAAATTAAATTTGATTATTTTAGAGAAAATTTGAGGAAATCTAACAATTTTAATATTTATTCTTAGTAATTTTTTATAATCATATTCTAACCCAAAAAACTTCTCCATTGTGCTCTGCTAATGATTTTTAATCACTTTAAAAATAACCTTTAATGAAAACTAATCTCTATAAAAGCAAAATAATCAGCAATTAAACATCTAATACAAATATATAATTAATTAATTACATTCAAACAAAATTGAAATTATATAAAACTCACAATATATTATTTCAAACATTTCAATCAACACATCAATATGCATAAAATTTTACTGATAACATTCTTATCGCAGAAAAAAATTTAAATTAATTGAAATTATTTATTATCTAGAAAATAATACATCAACCATAATATTTTATCTTATCTCCAAACCAATTCATAATTTTCAATTCCAACCTCATCAAATTTTAAAACTAGCACCCTTTTATAGACTTTTTATTAAATAATCACAACTTGCTTGCCCAAAGCAGCTTAAATTCAAAAACCAAGCAACAGCATTTTTTAAAATAAACACTTTTAAATCGAAACCACATACGAATTAAATAAAACAACGTAATTAAAAATTTAAAAAAAAAGTAATCATGCAATCTTCTTATGATAGTGCTGATGACATAAATAATTATAAAAATAACATCACACAATGATTTATTTACAGGACTGTCTCCTCGCGGACGATGTTCATGGAGGGCCTCCGCTCCCTTAATCCGAACCTGGTATTGATAGTGGACGAAGAAGCGGACTTCACCGCGGTGGATGTGGCGGGGCGCCTTCGGGCGGCGTTCAACTATCTCTGGATACCGTTCGACGCGGTGGAGACGTTTCTGCCGGCGGGGAGCGATCACCGGCGAACTTACGAGGGGGCGATTTTCTGGAAGATTGAGAATGTGATATCGCAGGAAGGGTTGGGGAGGGTGGAGAGATTGGAGCCGAGAAGCGTGTGGGGTCAGAGGATGAGATCGGCAGGGTTTCAGGGAATGGGGTTCGGCGGCGAGGCGGCGGCGGAGGTGAAGAGTATGCTGGACGAGCACTCCGCGGGTTGGGGAATGAGGAGGGATGAGGATGATTTGGTGCTGACGTGGAAGGGACATGATGTGGTTTTTGCCACTGCTTGGGTCCCATCAATGTCCACGTCGACTTGTTGATCAGCGCCATTCCATTAAGATCAAATGGTGAGTCTTGTTAATGTATGCTGAGAGTTTATTGGGGATTATTTGGGATCTTATTTATGGAGTAAATTGATATTTTAATGGAGGTTGGGATTAAAAAGAATATCTTCATATTTTTTTTAGTTTAATTGTTATTCATTTGACCAATTAAGGTAATTATGTTTTTTTAAAAAAAACATTTTATTTCATTTCATTTTTTATTTTAAAATTTTAACTTAAGGAAAAAATATTACTTGCAAATTAGGGGTGTACAGTTGAGTACAGTTAAGTTTTCAAGTTAGATATAAATATATATAATATATTATTATATAAATAATATATGTAATATATTATTATATAAATAATTATATATATTTTATTATTTCGAGCTAAAACGAGTAGAACACGAGCGAACAAAGAGTTGTTCGTGCTCGGCTTGTTTATAATTCGAGTTTTAAATACTTGTTCGTGTTCGATTTGTTTACTTAACAAACGAGCTGAGCAAGAGCTACTTAACGAGCCAAACACTATTGTTGTTCGCTTTTTTGACAGCCCTATCAGTGGAGCATGAATTAAGTATTGCCAAAAGGGCCTGATAGTACAACTTGACGAGCTTCATCTCTTTAAAGAGTCAGGTGTACTTAGACCAAAGAATTTCTTATACGAAAATTCCAAAGAAATATTCTTTGGTCTCTTAAGATAGTCACATACTCTAGGACCACACAAAGATCTCAAGATACATGCCTGCTGTCCCTTTCTTCCTTTTTAAGATATGTGCATGCAGTGTTATTCAGCTTAAATTGATGATCCTTAGCTTCAAGATCAGAAGCTTTTAAATTTTAAAATACACCCATTATATGAATAAAAAGGTGATATAAAAATAAATTATAAAGTTTTGGGTGTTTAGATATGTAAATACAAAGAAATTATGTGGGCTTGAATTCGACGATGTAGGCTATGAGGGTTTTGATTCTTTTATGGATAAGCAAGAAATGGAGAGTTTGTTTTTCCTGCCGGTTTTAAACCGTGCAATGTCCGATTTCACGGTTTCATTTTAGGTATTAATGTTTAGGAGTGATGAAGAAAATTTAATTATGAATTTACATTCTATAAATTTATTATGGAAAACTTTGACCAAGATATGTTTCTGTTGGATGATTAGATCCAATTAATTAAATTTTTGTTTTGACGAGAGATTGCGGGTCTATTTGGGAAAGCTTATTGTCTTCTTCGCTCTTCAAACTGCCACTATAGTTCTGTTTGGAGAATTGTTTTCTTGTTTTTTGTAAAAAAAATTCATGTGATAGAAAAGTGTTTTTTTCAACCTGAGATGTTAAAGTGTGATGACTGTCAGAAAGCTGTGTTCTAACTTGTTAGAAATAAAATAAATTTGTAATATTCATTGCAACATTTTAAAAAATAATTTTTTTTTACAGTTGCTTCTTTAAACAGCTACAACCACCCAAAATAGACTCTTAATGGCATAGTGACACTTGAGAATGTTGTGTAAGCTAGGGTTGCTAGTGAAGAATGACATATATATGGTTTTGTGAAAAGTCGCGAACTATTCTCATCTCCCGATCACGAAAGGCCGCGACCGCCACCTTAAGGTTTCGCGAACCGTTCCCGCCTTTCTCTGACGCGAAGCGAAGCATCTCTTCGCTCTCTCTTGTTCGTGATAAAAGGTATCACACGACTCTCCTTTAGCAAGAGAAGTCACGATGTTCTTCGATTTTCTTGGTGTAGAGGATGGTTTCCTCGGAATAAAAAGAAGGTGCAATAAGTAGTTTCTTGTGGTGAAGGAAGAAGAAAGAAGAAAAAGATTGTCCTCCCTTGACATCTTCTTGGTGGCTTGTGACAGAAGAGAAATTGAGTTTATTTCTCTTGTAAGTTTGTCTTCTTCGGTGTGTCTCGGAGTAGAGAGAGAAGAAAAGAGAGAAGAAGAGAGAGTAAAGAAGTAAGAGATTCCTTTTATAAGTCGAGGTGATCGAGTGGTATAAATTCCTCAAATAGTAAAATCTTCTGCAACTCTGTGGAAGTATGCAATTTGTCGAACCACATAAATCTATGTATTCCGCTGAGTTACTATTTTCTGGTGTGAATTTTCTCTTTCGCTTCATTGATCGTTCTCCTGTTTGATTTATATATATATACCACAACAACTGGTATATCTATAGATCTCACAACAACAACATTCAGATGTCGACGTTATGCAATCAATTAAAAGATTTGAACGATATTAGAACGGAGTTATCATTTTTCATGCCGTGAAAGACTGTTCATCAAACTTGATGACATAACTCGATTCATAAATGTGAGCTCGATCGAAGAGCTCACAGTGTGTAAGCTAGCTCGATAAATGATCTTAAGAAGCTTGGAAGAACTTGGTCAGAAAAGCTCACTTGAATACTCGACACCAGCGAGTTCAACCAAAGAAGCTCTCGTAAATACTAACACACTTGGCAAAGAAGATCTCCCAGTAACTCTGAGAGATAAATCTAATAGTTATCACGTCCAAAGATACAACTAGCTTGTACAGAGCGCTTCAAAATTTGTGATGAATTGGCCTGATCTATTAGACACAAAACCCCATTTAACCAAGATACAAGTAAGTGTACATAAACACGTACCATTTCTTTTTATTAATTTTATCATTTTTTTTTGTAGCATTTGCTTAAAATAGAAAATCTTGTTTGCGAGCACCAAAACATATAACACTAATGTAAAATAACATTATGGTATTCATACGCCATCACTCCACTTCCCTCTACAAAAAAATATTCATTAAACAACCCCTTATTCCGTCCTCCATCCAAATCTAACAAACTGCCTCCCTCTTATTCCCACATCAATCTATTATTTCCCAATAAAATCTCAAAAAAATTAGAAACAAAAAATAAAATATGTTAATTAAAGACCGAACAATCCCGGCGAATATTTCCCTGTGCTGTACTTGTCTTGACGCCGACACGACCCAAGCGAGTCATGGCAGCAATGAAGGCACTGTTGAAGGCGTTGGAATTGGCGGCCCACGTGTCGACGGTGGGGCGAGATCGAGAATCATCGGCGAGGGATTGGTCGGACGTGAATAGGCCCATACGCTGTTGCAGGTTGCGGAAGTATAGGTTGTCGAATGTCCGAGGGGTGATGGGGTCCATATTGATTGCTATGCTGGGATCCACGTTGCGCGGACACATTCCTTGCAATTGCTTTGCGTACGTTTGGTTTAAGCTCGGATCTATTGCTCCTTTGCGGCCCCCAAAATCGTAGATTCTATTCGCAAATCTATTGCAGTGTGAGAACCCCAGCGTGTGTGCAGCTGCGGAAATCATATCGGATGTAAGATTCAAAGATAATCAATATAATTTAATTGGAGAATTTACATACGTACCACACAATTGGTATGTATTTACATATGTAACACTTAAACACATAAAAGTTTCATATTTATACTCATTAAGTTTTATTTTTAACATTACTTCAAGTATATCACTCGTCTTTTAAAAATGAAATTTATTTTTTCACATAATTTTATGACACCAAGGTGTTATAAATGTAAATATGAAAGTTTAGATATTAGATATAAAAGTACATGAGAATAGTGTGTGGTAGGCATGCATATTTCTTGAAATGGAGAAATTAGCTTGCTAACATTTTTTATAGTGAAAAATGTTGATTTATTTTTATTCTTAGAAGTTACATCAATTGATGAATAGTACTAAAAAGAAAAGCAATCATTAGCCTAAGAAAAATAAGGGTTACTTATTATTTTCATTATGCCTGAATTAATATAATAGAAGACACTTCACCTAATTCTTATAAAATAGCAAGTAGGTCTAGTTGAAGAAAGAAATAACCTTCTTTTTATATTCATTTATATAGACTTTTTTATCTCAATAATCAGGCAATAGCAGGAGCATTTCTCACTAAAGGTTGTATATTAAAAAACATAAAAACATGGACATAGGGTCTGTGCAGGGCGATTATATTTGTTTGAACAAGCAGCTGCGAAATTGCACTTGTTGTTCAAAAAATTGTGATGGTCATCATAAATTTATTTTATTTTTAAAAAGTCAAACTATAACCACCGCACTAAACAAGGTCAAAACACATCTTCCCATCATAATTTTTTGAGAAAACAGATAAAAGATAGTTTTGCCAAACATCTGCTCTAAATGCATCCTTAATTTCATATTAGACGACTAGAAAGCTTGCAATTGATATAAAAATATATAACAACTACTGACATGATTTGCTCCTAAGAATAGCGTAATGGTTGGAAATAATGAAAAAATAATGTGAATATTGTTATGATGCCTACCTTGAAAGAAAATTTAAAAAGAGAAAAGAAACAAAATTGTGGAGGGGAGACCGTTGACATCCTTGTGCTTGCCGGCTGTTGTCGTTCCAGATTGCCCAAACTATATTATATATTATTGGTTTTACATTTATTTATTTCTCTATATTACATCTATTAGTAATGAATAAAATTAATCTGAATGAGCCACACAAGTCGCTCGTGCAGGAGAGCAATCTAACAGACCAAAAAAATATAAATGTTCTTTAGGGACATGAAATTATTGTATATACAGCCGTTTTTGGATTTCTTTTTAGAGATGGTATTTTGTGAATTAACAAGTCTGCTAATCTTCCGAAAAGAATAGAAAAAAACAATTGGCTATTAATAATCAATTGGTTATTCTATATTTGAATAGTCATCAGGCGGCTTCCCTCGATTTTTCGTCACTTCCTTCTCCTCTAAGCAAGTTTATAAAGCTTGCTATCCTCTCCTATTTTTTATTTCAAGGAATTTACATGCATAATATTTAAAATTTACTTTTTTTTAAATAATTTGCAACAGATGCATTAATAAATATCAAATTAAAAAAATTTACATCTACACCAGCCATAAATTTCTTATTTGCAGTGCAAAATTATAAGTGAAAAGGAAATAGAATTTAAGAAAATAAAGGAAAAAAACAAAAAGAAGACGAAAGAGGTATGTAGCGACAGAGGTAAAAGTTTCCATGATGCAGCATTTAGTGGTACCCACGCGCCTGTTTTATATCCTATGGCCTTTATTGTTAATATTATTCCCACCATCCTCTTTACAAACTGAAACGTGCCATAAGGCCAGCATGAGTCTCCCTTAAGACAACAAATACCAAAACCTGCGCCCTAAATCACGTGCACACTTACAGTTTAATGAGTCCCAAAATTAAACCAGCTCTCTGGGCCGCCATTTGGGGGTCTAAAATGAATAGCGAGAATTACATACCTACCACGCAATTTCTTTGTCTTAACATATCAATCACTTTTAAATTTTTAATTTATATCTGTAGACCATCAGATTTATATCTAAAACATAAGAATCTGGTCATTTGTACGTAAAAATTGAAGTTTGGATGGTCCTTGTTTTAACACATAGGAATTGGGTGGTACACATGTAAAAGCACAAAAACAATACGAAAATTTACATACACGCCACTGAATTCCTAGTTATTTACAAATCTAAGTTCTAAATTTTGAGATTTCTCATATTTTGGTGTCATAAGCTTATCTATGAAAATATGTTTTTTTTTCTAAAAAAAACAAGAAAATATGTATTTAATCTTTAAGCAGTTAGTGATAACAATAATTTTGATGTGATGTTAAGGTTTTAAGTGTTATGTGTAAGTATGAAAGATTATAGGTTAGATATGTAAAAATGAGAGTAAGTTACTTTTATAAATATGACATAACTTTTATGTTTTTATATATCTAACATTTAAAGCTTGGCATTTACGCTAAAATGACAAAATAGTCACTAACTATTTACATGGGTTGTTTAGGACCAACACTTTACTCTTAACACATATATGGAGAAATCCGACTTTAAAATTTTGAGCCAGCAAAGCATTACATTTTGAAGCAAGTAAAATAGTGCTCGGACATTCGGATGCTTACTTTAAATTCGTTTGGGAAAAAAGACATTCCGTTCAAGCTAAGCTACATGGTCCAAAGGCTACAGGGGAATCTTCTTAAAAGAGTGGTGCTCCAATAACTTTTAGATTTTTTAGGAATATTTTATTTTGATATAACATGATATACACGAAATTAAATAACTTTATATTGTAAAATTCTTAAAATATGTCTAATAATTTAGAGACTTATGCCAACAAAAAACAAATTAATCAAAATTCAAAATTTTTATCTTTTTAATTATAATACCACATGCGCAACAACTTAAATCATTCATTTAGGAAAGCCAAAGCATCTCTCTGGCGGTATGTTGTACCGGAAGACTAAACGTGAAGAGTCAAAGCAGGTTGACTTCGTACCTGACAGGGCGATCATGTCCGTTTGGGAGAGGCCATTAGCAGCGAAGAGGGAGTTGAGCTGGTTAAGGTTGAAGTTCGGCTGGGGCAGTTTACCATTGACGCTCGCCGCAGTGGAGATGAGCCCGTCCAGCCTCCCCAGCTCCACCGCGAACGATGGTCCGCCGGCCTAAATTAACACCAGCAGCATATGATGGTTAGAAGAAATTGATTGAAAGTTCGGAATTATTCGGCAATGAATATTTTCCCAGAAATTGATTTTAATTTGCCGAAATGAAACGTTAATCATCAAAGAGTTGAAATCTCATAAACTAAATTGATCAAAATTATCATAATTCATAAGAGAAAATTGCCTTGCCCATCAAAACTCAACAGAAAATCTTGAATCTAAATTGATCGAATTCAGTAATTTTCTTTAAAAGCAATCGAACTTTTGGATTTTGTTTCGTTCCAAAAGATTTTGATTATTTGGCTCCAAAATCATCACGAATGAGCTACCAAATGCTGTGGAAACCGCTGAAGCCATTGCAATGGCAACAACATAAAAGCCACAACTCTTATGCTGCCGGGCGGGAAACAGAAACGAAAACAGAAATTGAAAATCAAAACAGGGAAGCGAACCAGGGAGATGACATCGCGGGCGGCCATGGTGAGAATATCAGCACAGGACACCTTATTTCGGCATTGGGCGACAGCATCTACGGCAGCCTTGGCCTTGATGACGGTATCAAATCCATCGCCGGCGAGCGAGAGATTATCCGAACTGTCCTTTTCGGCATTATTGTTCGCCGTCGATGCCACCATCACCGATGCATCACAGCCCTGCATGTCACCGAATAAGAAGATCGATCGCAAACAAGGACTGAGAACGAAAATAGAATCGAAGAAATTAAAGCTGTGAAGTACGTTAACGAAGCAGTCATGGAAGAAGAGGCGGAGGGTTCCGGGAACTGTGACGAAGGTTTGCTGAAACTTTTGGGTGACGGCGCTCCGCACAATGCTTTCAACATTAGGGCAAATTTTGGAGTAGTAATTCTGCCGGAGTTGGGCGGAGCTCGGCTGAATCAAGAGACAAGTGATACTGATTGCGAGGAGTAACAATTGATCGAAGTTGAGCTTCGCCATTGATAGATCTCTGCTAATAATTAAAATTATGAGGGTTAGGTGTATGAGTGATCGGTGAATGGGAAGGATGGGAGGAGAAGAGGGGTATAAGAAGGGGGAGGAATGGCGGGCTCGGCCAGCTGGCATTGGGAATCTCCTGTACTGAAAAAGATGGCGGAGAGAAAAGGGTAGGAGATGGGATAAATTAAATAAATAAATAAAATTCATGATTAGCGTATAAATAAATAAAAGAAATTCATGATTAGCGTATGAATTAGATTTGCTCAGAAATTATGAAACAAATTTTAAGGATTTTATATGAAAGATAGAAATGCAAAAGTAAGAAATTTTTTAGTGTTGAGAAATTAGGACGAAGAAAAACAGGAATCGACACAAATTCAGAAGAACACAGAGATTTACGAGATTCAACGAAGATGTCTACATCCTCGGGAACAGAGCGGCAACTTCTCTTTTCAATATTCAGAAAAGAGTACATGATACAGAATTTAACTCTCATAGGGTTACATACATAACATATATATAACTCTATAGTACAAAATGTAATTAATTAAATTGTCCCTGTACCAAACCGCAGGGAGTTGACCCCACAACACAAAAACATACATAATGAAACTCCCCTGATCGTACAGATTTTAAGAGAGGGCTCCGCTCCACTCCAGCATCAGTCACATTTATGATATATGAGTCATGCCTAACATTTAAAATTGGTAGGATAGCTTAATTTATTATAGTTTTGTCGAGGGCAGCAAAATTTTCATAATTATTCCTACAATTTCCATATATATCATATAATTTTTATGTATATCTCACATCCAAACATTCATATTTTCATGCATGTCACACAAATATTTAAGGGTATATATAGAGAATATTACTATCATTATTTTTTTTGAAGTGAAATATATTTTCTTATGTAGAAATTTATGTCACTATTATGTTATTAGGGTAGATATTGGACATTTTGGTGTTAGACATGTAAATACATAAGAATTGTGTGGTATGTATGCAAATTTTCCTATTTTGTTTTGTTCCTTGTAATTTCCTAGTTTTCAAATACATCCTAGAAAAATGTTATTATCTAACAAAGCTAAGAGATTATGTTATTCAAGCATGTTGAAATAAAAGCCCGTATTTGTCCTTTTTGAGATAAGTGCTGTTGACATAGTTTTATTCACGATGCAAATAAAATATATTTAATTAAAAATTTATTTGAAGTAAGTGAATCAATTTGTAATTTCATTTTTTTTAAAGCTTTATGTGGATGAAAAAAGAAAAAAATTTCAAATTTTGCTAATTTTTCCCTTCTCAATTAAATTCACACATTCAATTTTATTATTCATATGTACGTAAAAAATATGTCAACACAAATCTTGAGGTAATACGAAGATATGGCAGATGAGATCCATTGTAAAATGATCTGGCAGCCAAAAAGTTCGTCGAGTTTATGTTAGTCAAAAGTCATCTAAGCAGATCACATAAAACACACCTAAATGGCACCTCTTGTCTCTGGAGACAACCTTCAGCAGGATGTCCTCGTTTGATGGGTAAATTAGTCTTCAGGTTATGGTAACTCACCATGTGCTCGGTGGTGTAGTTTTACTTATTCAAACAAGAATTTCCTCAGCTAAAAATGAGTGTTGAAGATTAGATTAATATGCTTGGCTAGCTAATGACCAATCCCACTGACTATCTTTAGAAATCCAGTCAGTCGACTCTATCTAAAGAGTATGTCGATTGGTGGTCCGATTAGCGACATTAACCACCTCACCTCATTGGCCCAGGCGACCGAGCCGAAGAATCGCAGAGCCGTGGGCCGACAGGCTGGTTAGCAGTTGGCGTCCAATGATGACGACGGGTTAGGGCCGACAGCGGTGGCGGGCTGGCCACAGAGGGCGGACTGCAACCAGCAGAAGGTAGAGGCCGATGGCGCGCGACCGGAGGCAGGAGAGCGGCAGAGGGCAGGATACTGCTGGCAAAGCGGCGGAAGGCGGTGGCCCCCACCTATCTCTTAAAAAATATTACAAATTTTTATGAATCTCCCAAGATAAAATATTTTATATGTTAATTGTATGCTTCGATTCTTCATTAAAATACATTTCTTTTAAACATTACTTGAACAGTAGAATTTGCTCTGTGCAATAATTTACAAACTTGACGGAAATTCAGGAAGAAAAATAGATAACCGCGGCGAGAACTGGTCGGAGTTGGATGCGGTTACGTCTTTGAGCCAAAAACACGGCTTCTATACTAACCAGAGGTTGCCACGTATAACTTTTGCCACGAGGCAGAAGGTGCCAAACCGTGCAACCGCGAAACCGGTGACATAGGTATCCATGTGACGAAGATACAGCTAGACAACACGGACGTGTGATCAAACCTTTAGAAGTCAGCGAAAAATATAAATGTTTAATATATGAAATATTTTATATATCGTAATATTAATTAGAATTGATTAATAGTTTATTAGTATTAAAATATTAATTAAGTTGATATTTAAAACAATATTAAATTTAATTAAAGTGCTAACATACCAAAGAGCTAATGCCAAGAATATTATAACTTAAACAATGGAAAATGGCTTAAATCCAGCTTAACATCATGATTATGTCATTTTCAGTAATATGATATAAAAGTTGGTGATAGCGATTCCGTGTCAAGAGTCAAATAACCAACTAATATTTATAAATTTAATTTTTATAGGAATCAAGCGAAAAAATATATATATATATATATATATAATTAATTAAAAAGATAAGAAAAAAAATCCAATTTGATTTCTATCTACATCTTGTAAATCAATGAGCATGAAAGTTAGGTTTGGAATCTTTCAAATTTGGGTTAGTTGAATTTGATTGAATTATAAATTGAGTTCAATGGGCTTTCATAATTTGAGGGAGTGCAAGATGGAATTGTAAATTATGTTTGATTTTTCACATATATGAAATAATATTATATTTTAGGGGAATTAGAATTAATATCACCTAATTCTTTTGTTTTTATATTTCGTTGAATCCTGATTTGTCTTGAATCATGGTGAAGGAATAGAGCGTAAGACAAGAGAGAAAGGGGTGGGGGAGAGTGTATAATAATGAATAGTAGTTTAGACTATTGATTAGACCTTTTTGAGTAAATGATTCCCCTATTTATAGAGAATGAGGTACAAACTATATACAATTATATTATATGACAGTGCTTTTACAAGCTAATTTAAGTGTTTTACATATATAAGCTTATGGTTTAGTCACCCAATGATTTGGTATGCTGAAATTAGTCGAAACTGGTTCAACAAGACTGTTCTCTCGATGAGGGGATCCTTCAGGGATGCTTTGTGTGGTTATGTGAGGCTAGTTCTGAGCCCCAGAGGGTTCTCAAATAGCTGGGAATATTACAGTCCTCCCTCGAGTCTACTTATAATGAGAGGCGGATCGATGGCTGTGCTCAACTTGATAGACTTCAGTCTTTGATTCATACATTCAACCTCGACCCATTGTCTTCCATCTGTGGGCACTCCTTAGTTGCACTCATTTGTACTTTTCATCCATTGAATTTCCTCAAGATTCACACATACAAAATTTAAGTAAAAGTTTTATTCATAAATGATAATGTTAAATATTATGAAAAATTGCAATTATCTTGGTCTAATTTTTTATGTTATTAAAAATTAATTGGCATCAATCAAGCCAAGACCAACGTGCCAAAGTATTAAATCTAATTTGGGGCCATCAACTTGAACAGCTATTGATGATTAGGATCTCCTTATCTCTTAACATGTGAACCACTATAGTTGTTGGGTCCCAAATATCTAACATGCATTTTACAAACATATCACACAATTCTTAAGTATTTGCATATCTACCATGTAAATATTCATATTTATATACAAAAATACTCAAATTTTTAATTGTTATCGCATTTTTTAAAGAATGAAATACTCTTTTTTTCTTTTTTTTTTTGTTAATTGTGAATGAGTTTATGATATGAAAGTGTTATAAATGTAAGTACAAGAGTTTAGATGTTATATATGTAAATAAATAAACAATTTGTGGTATTTATATAAATTTACACAACTCTCAAGTATTTGTATATTTAACACGTGAATATTCATATTTATATCATAACGCTCAAATCTTTAAATAATATCACTTAAAAATGCTACCATTACTTGCTTTCTTAAGAGTGAAATAATTTTTTTTGTGCGTGAGTTTATCATAATAAAATTTCCAAAAAAAAAAAAATAAAAATAAAAGAAATAAATTGGGTAGCGACAAACTCAATAAAACTAGATAATAAATTAATTTTAAAATTTATCTTTTTTTGATATAAGTAAAGTACAAGAATTGATTGATTGATCATATGACATACGCATCATATAATAAATCTAAATGTTAGGAAGCTCATCTTAACTAAAATTTAATCAGCATAGACTTTATCCATTTTTTTCTTCAATGATGATAGCATTATTTAATCATAAATATTAATTTTTTTTTCTAATTACTTTTAAAAATTATTATTTAATCTACTAAATTGTCAAAATAATCTCTGATAATTTAGATTATGTCATTTTAGGGTCTGTTTGGGGCAACTTATTTTGTGCGGTGACGTTTTGAAAACACACCTAATATGTTTGGGTAAATTGCGTCTTGGCAGCTTGTGCATATTTAGGTGCGGTGACAGCTTTCTAGCAGCGGTATGACTTTTCCAAGAAAACAAAAATTTGTAATAATCACAGCACGTAGCTTATCAATAAGTTGTTTTTAATCAACTTATCAATTTAGTCTCACAATTTATAAAAGTCATGTTATTTAAATTGAGTCTAAAATAGTCCACAAAGATAACTATTAGAGCCCACTTTTAAAATAATGAAGAATCTTTAGACAACTACAAGTTTGAGTCCAACACGGCGGCTTTCTACGACTTGAATTCGGCCCCATGTATCGTAGCACACCTTCTCCTCATGCCAAAAAAATAGTTTAAAATCTAACTATTATCATTCTATAAACTAAAATCAAGAAATCAAAGCATAAAACAAAACTTTTGATAAAATAATTAAAGTTTATTTTTGGACCGACTTTACAAAAGATATCTCCTTTAAATTGAAATTTAAATTAATCATAAAAAAAGGAAATTATTAATTTTAAATTATATTTTCAATAATTTGGAAGGAATGCTTAAATTTTCACAATTATTATTTAAATTATATCTTTAAATTTATAAAAATAATTAAACTTGATTTCTCAATTAAATTTTTCCGAACAAAAAAAAAAAAAAACTGAACTCATCTTTTCACGATTAAATGAATTTAAATAAAAAATAAATATATAATTTAAAAAAATAATCATAATTATTTGCTTTATTAAGAGAGATTCTCTCCGCATGCGTAGCACGTGATTACTTAAAGAAGCCTTTCCAAACAATAAGATGAATATTAAGAAGAGTATCCTCTCTACTGAATACTATCAAGTATCGAGATATTTGAATAGATCAAAGTTTCTAATTCTGATTTATTATAATCAAATTAAAACGATAAGCCGTGAATTAATTACTTAAATCATAAGTAATTCAGTTCTTTAATGAGGTTTTAAGAATTAAGTGTTAAATAATAAATAAAAATAAATATGTTTACTAATATAAATGATATATAATATTTATTTGTTTATTTAATTTATTTATCATGCGTAAAATATTTAATTTCATTTTTTAATTATTTAAACAATTACATACGAACAAAATTTATACGAGCAAGATGGTCAGCTAATAATGTGCCAAATTGCTTACTGCTGTTTACGTTTGGACATTTCATGTAAATCGTTAAAGTTATCTTTTATTAAATGTCAACTAAAATATTAATCATTGTATTAATCATCTTAAGGCCATTATGGTTTGTCCCTTCTTCAAGCGTTCTATCTAGGGGAGGCCGCTAGGCCGCATCTTATGAAATGATATATATATATATATATATATATATATATATATATATATATATATATATATATATATATATATATATATATATATA
>NEWO01000137.1:1088584-1121148 GCA_003013225.1 Phalaenopsis aphrodite
TTGTGCAATCTAATTCAATATGGTCAAATCTGTGCCACTTGAAATACTTCCTGACTTGCATGGATTTGGGAAAGCTGGTTGGCTTCACCAATTCTCTACTCTGAACTAGTTTCTCTCAGGCGGGGTCAACTTGGAAGCTCTATTGGGTGTGCTCTTGTTGCTTGATCCTGATGTAGAACTTTGCTTGTAAGATGTGAAGGTCATCTGATGAGATTGTCTCCCTATTTTGAAGCAAGGGTCTGAACATCTTATTTGTAAAAAATTAGTAAGTATCAACACTGCATCTCTAGTTTCATCTTAGACCGGATAGTAATTTTATTTTGCACTTCTCGTTGTTGAAGAATCTTCACCAAACGATGCACTCTTCCTTAACTTCCCGGTAGCTAGTTTCACCATTCCCGATATGGTGTCCTAGTACTCAAAGAATTTCCAATGTCCAAAGTCACGCAACGAACTTGTTCAGATCCATGTGGCTATCAAAATATGAAATATCCGTCTTTACTTTAAATACCTAACTTCTTTGATATTCCATGTCAAATCTTCGTTGCAATGGTTCTTCATCTCTGGAATCTGCCTAGCGTAAGGGACTCACTACATTCTTTCGATTTGATGAATTACTGTTGTGGCTATGATTGACCCTTCCGGATTTTTTCCTCTCGAAGGTGTCAAGCCATTGTTGTAGTTGAAGGATTTCCCTTGAAAGCTATTGGACATTTCTTAGTAGATTTCTCATAAACAACATCGTATTATTTTCGCTCGATCAGGTTTTCGGTTATTCTCTCTTCGGAGGCATGGCTAGAGTTTTGTTGTGGGTAGGTGGGATAGGATTTATGGGCGTGATGTAGGGTAGGAAAAAAAATTTTGATAGCTAGTGTAAAAAAATCAACAAAAGGAAGGGTTTTAGGTAGAGATAGAGTTAGGTATTAGTGGATTGTTGGATGCTACAAACCCTATGATATGACTAGGATTAGACTAGCTCCGATACCAAATCATACAAGAGTTAGCCCAAACAACATAAGTAAAGCAAATAGTATTACTGAAAAGACCAATAAACAGTTACAACCAACACACAAAAACAAGAAATAATAACAGAAATGACACGCAACTATGATGCATCTAGGAAAGTTTTGAAAGGTGGTGGGTGGGTTGGACAGTAGAGAAACAGCAGGCGGGTGGAAGTTCGGGTGGCAGCAACCAACTGGAAGGCCTAAGACAACAGAAAACAGTAACAGGTTACCGTTGTGGGGCAGCGGCAACAATGTTGGATGGCCAGACAGTGGTAAAACAGTAAAGTGAATGGGATTCTTGGCGGCGGCAGGGAGGCGGAATGGTCTGACAGAAAGGAAAACATTAAAGGGGTGGAAAGAGCGGCTGGGAAGGGAAAACTGCAGGAAAACAGCAAGGATAGTTGTCTGGGGATGGATGCAGCAAGGAAGGACGATGTGGAGCGGCGGAGAGGCATGTGAGAAGGACGTAGAGGAGTTAAAAGGTGGAAACTGAGAAAAACAGTCAAGCAGGGCTGTTTCAGAGAGCCTGCAGCAGGTATGGTGACAGCGGCAGTGGAGGAAAGGATGCAGAGGAAGGAGAAAATCAATGATAGCCACCACCTTAGAATGGATACGGACGGCATATGCAGAAATGCATGCGCCGTCCGATCTCCACCGTTGATCAGAGCTTTCATTAATTTTTTCCTTTTTAAAAAAAATGGACCTACCGAAATACAACTTTGGTCTGATCTACGGTGGAGATCAGACGGCGCATGCAACTCTGCATACGCCGTCCATATGGAATAATTTTTCCAACAGAAAACACATAAATACCACTGGGATAATTAGGAATGGGTTTCCTCTCACAAAGAGGCAGGTAAACTCATGTAAGGAAGGTCGGCCGGCCCTCAATTCGTTGTTCTGAACCAGTCCCAAGTCCCTATGAGGCTTCTAGGTCCAGTTCAGTTCGTGGGATCGCGGGAAGGCATCCTTGTATGCAGGCGCTCCCGTGTCAACTTGCCTTGTCCTGATGGTGCACAAATGCAATATCCGAACCCGGCTTATCATTCCAAATAATACAGATTATTAGTAGATATCAATAAATTCTTTTGCAAAAGAAAATCTTATTCAAGTAATATGCCTTTATGAAGAGAATGAATTGCAGCAGAATATTTATCCAAGTTTTTGGCGCTTTGCATGTCCAGATAATATGATGTTCTCAAATATGGGTGCCTTCATATTGGACATGAGGCGCCATTTTCCTTGTCCCTAAAGCTAAAACACACCAGCAGTTTGAGGAAGAAATCTATGATTATGCAATTAATGTTAAATCCATTGCTGTAAATTAAAGATTACTTATTAATATGTACAACAACAACAACAAAGCCTTAATCCCACTACGTGGGGTCGACAATTACTTATTAATGTCTTGTAAAAAAAAATTAAAACATATGTATATATCCAGCTAGTTGAAAGAGAGGAATACAAGAGTGAATCAAGTTTCCAGAAACAAAAAAGAAACTCAGTTACCTTGCTTAACTGTGGAAGAATTACACGGCTCACTGTAGCTCCCACAGCCAGGGAAGCAACAGCTACTACAGAAATGAGTCTGGGAAGGCTGGGATCAATGAAACCAGAAGCAGCGTCTCCACTAGCAAGTACCGCAAGTGAAGTAAAAAGAAGTGAGGGGTTAGATAGAAAAGAGTACTCCTCTCTCAGAGGAGCTCTTACTAACTGTGACACTTGCCCGGTAGTGTGGTTTGTGAGAGACATAGGCTCCCCTGGTCTAAGTTCAGGAGGCTTAGCACTCAATTTTAATGGACCAATCTCCTGATATATGTTTGCCGGAGCAGCCAATACAATTGTCACTCTTTCTCCTCCTTGAGCAGGAAGCTCTACTGTCTTAGTGGCAAATTTATTTGTGCAAGCTATTCCAGAAGGTGTGCGCACCTGTATGAGGACAACAAAAACCAAAAACCAAAAAAACAAAAGGTTCAGAAACCTACAATTTGGATACAAAAAGAAATAAATCATCACTTCCACACACAGCACAAAGTTGAATCAACCGATTAATAAATAAAAAAAAAGCAGCGTGGGAGGTTCCTTCATTTCTTTTCCCAGAAAATTTTCATTATTGGATTGGGGATCGGTAAATGCAACATAAAAGCTGACACTCGACTTGAATTTCCTAACAATCTAATTCTTTTGGTTATGTCCAAGGCATACATAGCACGTTTTGAGAATTTAGTGTCAAGAATGAACTATCTGGATTCAAATTGTCCATGCAACGGGTAACTAGAAAACCTTTAGCCTTAAAGGGACCAATGCAATTTATGATGATGAGAATACACCTTACAGTGCATAATTTTCAATTCAGGTCGGAGTTATCTATATATGATTGAGATTTGCTTCTATGTGGTTTTCCATGGGTTTTAAAACAAGCATGGCCTCATAATTAGGTTTTGCACGCACAAACCTTAATTGAAGGTCGCCAAGAATGAATAAAATAGCCCCTTTCATAAACTCAAAATATATATAAGATGGAAGTCACAAACCATATCGAACAAAATTGATACAAGATTACGATATCATGCATGATTTCGCTAACGTATTTTGTGTCAAGTATTACTACTTAAATGGGAAAATATATTGATTAACGATAAACCAAATCAGAGTTTTGCAGTACATTAAAAAAGTGTACTATGCCAGCATGAGAAACCACAATTTTTCATGGAAAAAATTGGAATTTTTTTTATTTAGAAACTTGCAAAGCAAGCCTTTAATAACATTTAGAAAAAAAGGGTAAAAAAATTGGGAAAATGAATTGGTTGAATAACTTAAACCAAATGTTTACCACAACAGAGTGGATAGCAGCAGGAAGGCTGTCTCTTTTTACTCGGAGGAATCTCAAAGTTTTTTCCCAAGCTGAAGTATCCATGCTGCGTTCGGCAGTAGCAGATCCTTAGAAAAAAGTCAATACTGCAGAATCAAAACCACGGATCGAACTATTCATGCATGCATTTTAAATGACCTAATATATCACTTAGTAGCATCTAAGAAATGGATTTCAAATAACTTGGACGAGGACAAAAGTGCAGCTAAATTCATGTTTGCAAGGCATGATGTTGTTTGTTAGAGTACAGGAAAAACATATTTAGAATTCATTATATAAGTACAAATTTTAAACAAAATATACAAATATTCCCCTTAATCATATTTATTTTCTTCTTATTGTACTCATCTAATATGCCTATAAAATGCTGACCTTGATATCAATTCCGTGTTGAATATGATCAAATAAGACGAGAAATCATGAGCAAGAAATGCAACATCACACAAATTTGGTCAATGCCATAAATGCAAAATCATCTAATCATTACTCGTTTCACAAAATAAACTACGTTAACACATTCATTGCTTTGGAATTATCAAGAAAGGATGCCCATATTGTTGAGATAACCCACAAGAAATTTTAAAAAAATCCTTATACACGCATAAAGACTAACCACCACTGAGAAATCAAGATTTTGACTCCCTCAACATCTGAACCTTCTCATTCGCATGCTCCTCGACACCGTTCCAACGGCAAGTATCATTAGCTTTTCCTGCAACTGAGCATTTCATTTAATATTGTAGTTGAAAACCACTTGACTCATGCCGTCATAGCTCTTTGTGTCCCCGAAACTTGCACTCTCCAGCAACCCTCACAACCCCAAGCACAAACGCCAATGACGCCTCTTTATCTCCTGTGGTTAACAACTCTTTGCAGGACTACAGGCACCCCAATGTCCAAACCTCTAGCAATCTGCATCCTTTCACCGCACTGATGAAATCCAAAGACATCACTGGCGATAGACTGTCAAAATCCTTTGATGTTTAATCGCATCTAATCTTTTTTATGCTCCTCTTTACGTATAGTTCTCTTCCACTCTCTTTCCTCTCCTCTTCATTCCATATATATGTATATGTATATTTATAGAAAGAAAAATTTTGGAAAAAATCTTAACTTCTTCGTTCATGAGTTGGGCTTCTATAAACCCTAGACTTATTCTATATTCCCTATTTACAATTAAACCCTAAAATAATATACAAATCTAAACACTCCCCCTCAAGATGGGCAAAAGATATCCACTAAGCTCATCTTGTCACATAATCTAGACAAATCTAATGAACTAAGAGTTTGTTTGAGGCAGCTGCAACTTATTAAAAAGTTGTTGCACGACAGCTAAGGCAAGAAGCTGCTATACAGAAGCTAGTTGTTTGTTTATTTTTTGCAGCTTTGAAACAGTTGTACTGCAACTATTTCTGAACAAATAATTTTTCTGCATATTACTGTAGTATTGTTTATAACAGGACTAATCATATTAGCACATTTCATACTTGAAAACACATATCCAGTTTAAATGCAATAAAAAAAAAACACCTCACAAAATAGTGAGTAACACTATAATAAAAATTTAACAAAAAACTATTAAAATAATAAATAATAATATAATAATAGTATTTTTAAAATACAGTTGGTTAATGACACGAGATAAGTCGTCCTCTAACTAAAATCTCCACGCCTGATTTTTATTGGAGATGGAATCAAACCGATCCGCCCACCTAAAGAAGTCACAGTTCTCTGTTCTTTTTCCTTGGATATCTATAAAACTTTCTCTCATAGCTATGTGAATATCGCGAAGCAAGGAACATGTAGTCCACAATAGCAGTAAAATGCTTCGGAAGCACTGAAAGTCCTCGAGCTCATTTTTCTGAAAATTTAAAACCATAAAACATAAACTCTTAAATGCAACAATAGCAATAAAGAATATTAGAAGTAATCAATTCAACTCCCATGACACTGAAGAACAATCCCCAACATCTACACACACCATCAAAAACACCACCACCATAACACTAAAGAACCATCCACAACATCTACACACAACACCAAGAGCACCACCACCATGACACCGAAGAACCACCCCAGCATCTACACATACCACCAATAGCACCACAACCATAACATTAAAGATCAACACACATCAACAACAACACCACCCCCAGAATCACACCACCATGGTGCAACATCACAACTAACAACATACAACATTGTGGTACAAAAAAAAAGCATAACTCACACGACCACTACAAATATCACCACCAACATAGAATATCCTTTTTTCCAACAAAGAGGGCAAACCACCAACATGACCAACCAACGAGTAGAGCACCAAGGTTGTTCCAATTGAACCAACAAAATGACAGGATGATTACATACAAGGCACCCAAAGAAAATTGCTGTTACAAATCAAGGACCCTCATTCATCCATCTTTCAAATTCTCAAATATCAAAGGTCGTGATAAAACACTAACCCATATTTTTTATTTTTATCAAATTCATGTCTGATGATCATGGCACACGTAAATGCACCAAATTCATTGTTCAAAAAAACAGTTATGGGAATTGATTTGTAAACAACAATGTTTCTTGTGCTCTGTATGTAATTATCCCAAAAATGAAATAAAGTGGAGAGCCCAACTGAGCAAGCCACCATAATTATCTCAAAAAAAAAATGAAATGAAATCAATATATAGAATTGATTTGTAAACAACACAGAACTGTATCTAATATCCCAGAAAAAAATTATTCTAAAAAGAGGCCAAGAAATTGCAAGAAGGCCGCACGAACCACAATAGAAAAACAAAAAACTGCAAAAAATCAAATCATGGAGCAAGGCACAAATGGAAAATCTACAAACCATAAGCTAATTTCAATGCTAATAGTGTAGGGTGGAGATTACCAATGAGATAATGCCACCGAAACTGAGTATTCAGAGAAAAGGAAAGAAGGTAGAAGAAGAGAAATGCTATCAGAACCCGCTTAACACAGTTGGGGCGAGAGGAGGAGGAGCTAGGACAGAATTAAGCATGCGGTTGAAGCGCGATAGGAAGGAGAGGAGGCGAAGCTAGGGATGAGGGTCAAACAACGAAGATATCACACGAATGAAATGCAGAGCGGGGTCGAGGGCAACTGAAGCATTATCACGCAAACAAAACTTTTTTCCAAACTCCAGCTCTTGCGTTTTCCTGTTGCACCGCAACTGAAAAGCTGCCCCAAACGACCTAAGTCCTTTAGTGAGGCAGTCAGCCACTTGCTCTCCAGTGGCTACGTGACTTAGCTCCAATAGCCCTTTATTCAACTTCTCCTTGACGAAGAATCTATCAATCTCAACATATTTGGTTCTATCGTGTTGCACAAAGTTGTTAGCAATAACGATTGCTGACTTCTTATCACACCACAACTTCATTTGAGTTCCTTGATCCACCTTGAGCTCGACCAACAAGGCTCTCAGCCATATCATCTCGACAACTCCTAAGGCCATGACCCTATACTTTCCCTCTATTGTTAACCTTGCTACTACAGATTGTTTCTTGCTCTTCCAAGTAACCAAGTTGCCTCCTACGAAAATGCAGTATCTGAAGGTTAATCTTCTCTCATCTTCACAACTTGCTCAATCAACATCACAATAACCCTTAATGTCGACATGCGCATTCTTCCTGAAGATCAGCCCCTTCCCTGGTGTCTTTTCAGGTACCTCAGAATCTGACACACTGCGTTCATATGACCCTTCCTTGAATCATGTATATAGCGGCTCACCACACTCACAACAAATGAGATATCAGGGCATGTGTGACTTAAATAGATCAGACGACCCACATATCTCAAGTATTTCTCACGATCAACTGGCTCTCAAGCCTCTGCACTCAGCTTGGCATTCTGATCAATTTGAGAGATTGTAGGATTGTAGCCCAGTATTTCTATTTCTATTTCTATGAGGAAATCTAGTACAAACTTTCTTGAGCAATCTCTATCTCATCATCACCAGTGATAATCATGCAATCAACATACACAACAAACAAAATGATGTGACCATCAATTTGACAAAAGAACACTATATGGTCGGCATTGATATGTTGGTATCTCATGGCCACCATATTTTTTTTAAACTTGTCAAACCAGGCTCGAGGAAACTGCTTCAAGCCATAAAGTGGCTTCTGGATCCCACTGTTAGACTTGTACCAAATATTGATGGTATATCCATATACACCTCCTCCAGTAACTCATCATGAAGAAAAACATTCATCACATGGAGTTGGTGTAATCACCACTCACCATTCACTACCAAAGAAACCAGTGTCCTCACTATGCTCAACTTCGCTAACGGCGCAAAAGTCTCTTCATAGTCAATGACATGAGTCTGATTGTACCCTTTCGCTATCAATTTTGCCTTGTAATGCTCAACTTTTTCTTCTAAATTTTATTTTACATTGAAGATTCACTTGCACCCAACTACTCCTTTTCCTGACGGTAATGGTATTATCTCCTACGTCGTGTTCTTATCGAGAGCACCAAGTTCCTCCAGCATTACAACCTTCCACATTGGATTCTTCTTAACTACTTGCCAACACTTGAGTTTAGAGACATTGTCTAATGATTCAATGAATGCTCCATATACAGGCGATATGTTAGAGAATGAGACAAACTGAGCAATGTCATGTGAGAAACTAAAATAATCAGGAAAATAATAATTAAGAGAATGATCAGCATTATTGTGAGATGTCCTCAAAGCCATGGGAGTGGGAGAAGAAAGGAGGAATCATATAACTTAAGTAATCAGATTCGGAAGTGGAAGGTGTAAGTGTTTCAGGAGTTTGGGTAGACCGGGACAAGGGACTAGATGGCACAAGTGACACGACACATACTGTTCCCTTATTTCGCCTCCTCCTCCTTGTATACACACTTATCTCAGTTTGAGCCTGAATCATCCACTTTCCTCATTTTTTGACTCTTCCTTAGTCGATCATTCCCACACAACGGAACAAGGTATAGTTCCCACATGTACCAATCTCTGACCATCACTAATCTCCCCATCACATCTTATACCTCCAGTATCTGACGAGTCACCAAATGATGAGGTCACCTACATAGTGTAGTACAGTTTGAGCTCTCTAAAAGACACAACCATGCGCACAAACAATCTCTTCTCTATCGGACTCTAACAAAAATACCCCTTCTGGGTAGCAAAATAACTCACAAAAATACACTCAACAACTCCAGGATCCAGCTTTTCCATTGACGGTCTGTTGTCCTTCACGAAACATACACAACCAAAAATCTTCAATGGGAGGATCTCGCTATTATCTCCTTTTAACATTTCACAAGAAAACTTTCAATCCAACACTCTTGAAAGTATTTTGTTGATCAATTGAGCCACTGTCAAAACTATACGCCCCCATAAGTGCTTTGAGACATTCATCGTGATCATCAAGCTTCGAGCTACCTCTCGAAGTTGTATATTCTTCCTCTCTGCTACTTTGTTTTGTGTCAGACTGTATGAACATAGATCTGTCAAAAAAAATTTGTTTGCAAACAACACGTGTTCACCTCGTTAAGTAACTCATGTTCAGCTCATTCGTTAAATAAACGATTTTAAACTCGAATTATAAACGAGCTGAACCTGAACTGCCCTTCGTTCAATCATGTTTGTCTTATTTTAGCCCAAAATAAATAAATTATATATATTATTTACACAATAATATATTATATATATTATTTATATTGGTAAAATATTATATATATTTATAATTAAGTTTAAATCATAATAGTTCATGTGATCATGTGGTTCTCCACCTTTTATTGCACAGAGTTGAAGCAGGTTCGAGTCCTTGCAATACCGTACATCTATTCTTTTTCAATTAATTTTAACGAACTAATTTCTAGTCGAACACGTACAAGAATATTTAAATCAAGCCGAACACGAACATATTGTTCACGAGCCAATTTCAAACACGAGCGGATTTCGATTACAAGCAATTTCGAACGAGTCGAACACAAACCAAGTCTGAGCTCGTGCAAGCTTGGCTCGTTTACAGCCCTATATGAACATGTGACTTAATGTTATATCCTTTGGGCTGACAAATGCGTCTTGTATATTTTGTTTGATTGTCATACCTCAATACCATCATTAAAGTATCATATTGAGTCTGAATCACCCTATGAAAGTCTTTAAAGCAGGCAAACACATCACTTTCATTTCTCAGCAGAAATAACCGAGTAACACAAGAAAAATAATCAATGAAAGTCAAAAAATATTTGTAACTATCCATCGAAATTGAAGAACAATACCCCCATACATCTGAATGGACCAAAGCAAAAAATATAAGAACTACTTTTACTAGAACTAACATAAAAGCTACTGGTATGTTTTTCAAACTCATAAGCATCACACACTAGTCTTTGCTTATTTGCCTTTTCAAACAAAGATGGATACAAATGACTCAACAAACTAAACAAAGAATATCCCATGTGTCTGTGATGTAGCACCAATACATCCTCCACACTCTTCTCAACCGTGGATGTCAAGGTTAAGTTCATCCCCTCTCTATCAAAGTACCATAGTTCACTATGCCATGTGTCAATCCTAAGTTTCTAGTTAGTCATCTTCTCTTGAAATACCACTTTTGCAATATCAAAGAAACACAATATTTTAGTTGAAGTATAATAATACTGATGGATAAAAGGTTCATTAAAAAAAAGCGAACATGTAAAACATTAGACAAAGTCAAAAAATTGGTACACCTCATTGTACCTTTACCAACCAAAGACTATGTTGTCCCATCAATGGTTTGAATGCTCTATGGAACTGTTAGGTGAGTATAAGAAGAGAACTCACTAGCGGCATCTGTTACATTTCGAGATGCACCAAAATCTACTATTGATTCTGACGAACTTGTGGTGGATATAGAGGCAAGAGCGTGTGTATCACGAGCACATTTGGCTGAGTGAGCACAACTAGCAGTGTTCCCCTTGGATGATGATAAGGTAGATGCATCATCAGTGACATCACATGACGCTCTTTGCTTCCTCATTGGTAAAGACCACCCTTGTTTTTCTCTCGTTCTCTGCTACCATTAGATTTGCCCGGTAGCCCTCTCTAGACTGTCCATATCCTCCCATCTCTCTCTCCTTGGGTGGCTTTGGACAATTTTTACTCAGGTTTCACAATTCCCCACAGTTGTAGACCCCGCGGGTCTCCCCCTAGGAACGTGTCATACTTGAGTTCGATGCCGCCAAAGTTGATCGATTACCTGAAAGTTCACTTGACTCAAAGTATAGTCTCATGCGGCTCATCTACTGTATCATCAAATTAACTATTTCTCAGCCTTTATTGGTCTCTCTTGCATGCAGAACCAAAGTTCTCTCCTTGACTGCTCTGATTTCATGCGGATTGTACCTTTGCCCTACACTGAGCTGCTTGAGCCACTCTACGACGATCCAGTAGCCGAAGGTGTTGTGGGTTCGGTCCTAGGGCAAGCCCAAGCATGTCTTCAACTTTCCAACTCGCTGCAATTGCCCGTGTTCACGTCGTGATCCACTGGTTGCCTTCCCAACAAGCCAAAGTTGCTCAATCCTTCGCAAGCAGAGATTGCAGCCAATTCCTCTTCGTTCTTCCCTGCCGTCACAAATCCTTCACGCAACCCAAGAGCCACAGAACTTAGACCACCCCTTTTTAACTGTTCTGCACGAATTTGTAGTCGTTGCTTTCGCTCGACACAATCCAACCGAAGCTTCGCCTACTTCCCTCGCACGACTTTGTCAATTGCACACCATGACAAAATCAATTGCATGCCTCTGTTCACGCTCCCTGCTGCTGAAGTCGCACAGAAAAACAGTATGAAGTCCATTATGTTCTCTGCTTGCAATTGATTTTGACCCATTCGCACAGAAAAACAGTATGACTTTGACCCATTTATTACATTGATCAAAACAGCATGAAGCCCATCTCAAAAAAAAAAAAAAAAAAAAATGGCTGAAAAATTAATTTATTTAAAAATAAAATGTCTGCATATCCCTTTGTTGTAGCGATTGCAAATCAGCATATGCAAAACCCAAAATAAAAGTATTGATATATTATTTTTTATATCTCGTGTACATCAAAAAACTTTTGGCAAAGAGCAATTGTATACTCATACAGGGGACTTAAATATCAAAGCAATCATTGATGCCCACTATGTTGGGTTTGTTCACAATAGGAAGTCAACATCAGCAAAATGTACTTTGTTAGTGAAAATTTAGCTGTAAAGAAGAGAAAGAAGCAAAAAGCTGTTGGAGATTCAACATTAAAGCGAAATATTAAGTCAGAACTCATTCTAGAATGAAATGATATGAGTCAAAGTCTATTGAAGGATTCGACTTTCCACCAACTGAGCCTATGGCTCAGTATTGAGACAATCATACAACCATTAAAATTGTCAATAATCTATATTCCATGAAAAGATCAAAAAGATATTATTACATCTTATATCTCCAGTTCACAAAAAAACAAAATTAAATTAACAGATATCATTACCCAAGCTTTAGGTCCTTTCTCATTTCCTTGCAAATGTAATAAACTAAAGCTAATAGATATACATACTCCACCTTAAAGAAAAGTGTTAGTGAATTAATAATATTAGAAATAAGTTGTACATAAAAAGTACATATTTTGAGAAAATATGCATCCATTCTCTTAATTACATTTCTTCTCTCCGTTATTTTCTCCTATTATATTCATCGTGTAAATCTAATAGATACATTCACCAGTGATAATACCATCCAATTCTCTTCCCATAACAAATTCATGTCCATTAAAAAGACTGAAGAGAAGCTGCATGCATTACCAGTACACCGTGTAAGTCTACTTTAATAAAGAACGGACGATAAAAAAATGAAGCAGAAAGTTCAACCAAATTATTCTATCTAGCATAAAAATTTTTTCCATTTTCAAAAAGCAAGTTCCTTTAGGTCAATTAAAGAACCAGGCTTACCTTTATTAAAACAAAGTTCGTAGGTTAAAATTTAAAGAGCTATTATTTGAATGCTTCCTAGTCATGAAAGCAAGAAAAAGCAATCTAGATGTTCAGCAAGAAGTAGAAACATACTGACCTAGTCACTTCTGAAGTAATGCTATGTATATCCCCCGACACAAGCTCGTACTGATAACGGCAATTGGAGCAAGAAGCAATCTGAACGCAATTTTTACCATATAATTAGTAAAGGTTTGAGAACACAAATGCCATTTTTTTATTTTTGGAAAGAAGAACACAAATCATACGGTGGACTTCAACCCCAAGAAGATGTCTACCAATTTTTTTACAACTGTTGGTCATATGAAGCTAGATATTGTGGGAACTATTAACTTAAGGGAAGTTGAAAACAATTTTCGTTTTTTTTTTCAATTTATTTAATTTGTTTGGTTAGTATTTTGTTTTAAAATAAAATATATTTAGCGGTGATAGTTTTTTGCATTTTTAAAAAAGAAGATGATCTATTTGAAAACTAAAATTAAAACAATACAAAAGCACACTAACAAAAATGGTTTTCAAAATAAAAGCAAAAACCAATATAAATAAAACTAAAAATCATAAATGGATACAAACAAGATCTTAAGAAATCAAAGATTGAAGAAATCGAGCCCAGAAACAAGAAAAATAATGTATTATTCAAAGGATATTATAATTAATAAACTAAAATTAAGTCGATTTTCAGAACTTAGAGGAATTATTTAAATTGATATGAAAACGGGGTATAAATACTCTTACATGAATCCTAAAATAGGAAAGAAAAGAAAAAGGAAATAACATGAACAAAAAAATATAACACATATATCTCCAATTAATTAATTCATAATAATTGCTTGAAGATAAAAGAAACCACATAAAATAAAAAGCAAGGAAATAAATCTAACATGAGAAATGAAATAAATCCAATCCAAGAAAATAAATCTAATCCTCATAACTTTTAACAGGAATAAATTATTTTCTAATATAACTTTGAACACTCCCTTCAAGTTGAAACATGGTTGACAAACATATTCAATATTGGATTTGAGAAAATCAAATAATGGGCTAACAAGATTCCTTGTGAGGTAGAACATGAAGTCTTCATCCCGTACTTGATAATCAACCTTTAGGGATATTTTTAGTTAACTGCGGTTGTCTTCGACTTAAGTTTCTGCTGTGTCTGTAAATAGATGGAAGACTCCTACAGGTAATGTTGCAGAGAAATTGACAACTTACAAGAAAAACTGCAGAGCACGGTTTGCAAGGAAAAAATCCAGAAGATGGACTACTATGGAAAAAAGCTCTAGAGGATGGCATGTTGCAAAAATGAGCTTTTAAGGAGGGTCTGCTGTAGAAAAACATTTTATAGGCAGGCTTGCTGTAGAAAAAGCTCTGGAGAAAAACTCCAAAGGTCCTTAATTGAGTGAAATTGTTGCTTGAAGTTTCACAAGAGCGTTGCACCTGCTCTATGAATGGAGATAAAAAGCAAAAAACATCGTCATGTTGTAACATTTTTACTATAGAGGGCAACGCTAACCTGGTTGTGGAAGGTCAAGGAAGACAGAGTCTACAACTCCTGCAAAATTCATCCGGGAAGCCTTCTCACTGGTTATCCTAACTAAAAAAGTAATAAAGCTTCCCATCCCATTCGTATTGAAATCTTCTCTAGCCAGCACTACTCTTAGCTCATGAAATTCAAATGTATAGACATGGTCAGAAGGTGTGACAACTCTAGCAAGAGAAGTAGTTAGAGAACCACTACTAGTCTCTGACTCCGAAAACACACAGCCTGAAACAATTTCCAAGTAGGATAGCACAAAAATGATATCAGCAAGGTATAATTCCTATGACTGAGAACCAAAGTCCACAACGTAGGTGTTGGAAATAAGAGATGAACAAAACCACCCTTATTGTTGAATAACTTGGAGCCAAAAGGCCTCTGTATACAGTCGGAATGCATAAAAATTCCAGATCTATTATGGGAGACAAAACCCTCATTTACTTTGATTGTTTTCATGTTATCATGTCTTTCATACAAAATCACCATCAGATTGTCATCATAGATGCGGCGTTGAAATGTATTCATTTTTTACGGATTTGATGAAAACATCCTCGTGCTATGACATGCAATTTATCGCTATTACACAGTATGTTCCACAAAAGCCTCATGCTTTCTTCTGAAAGTTAATTATTGGGTCTTAACAGTAGTATATCGATGTGAAGAGGACATGATACACGGCCAAGAAACAGAAATTGAATGATGGGTAATTTGGGAGGAGAAAAAAGTACAATTTCAAGGGGCAGTGAAGTCTCCTCTCTGATAGTTGAGTGATGTTGGGAATGGGAAGGACACGGGATGGTAAAGGCAAGCAAAGGTGACAACATAGATTCTGGAGAAAGGTGTTGGAGTTTAAGGTATAGGTGGTCCTCTGGCTGCAATTCCACTTGGATTATATATATTTCAACAAGTTCAGCGTCGACAGGAATGAGATACGGATGCAGCGAAAAGATTGCAAGAAGATGTGTCTCCACTAAGAAAGTAGGTAGGAATTTGTGAACAGCAGAAAATTTTCTAGCCGGCAGAGAGTATTTTCGACTGCTAGGGACCTGTGGAAAGACAATTTCGGTGGCTAGTTCCTGCAGAAAGAAGTTTCAGTGGCTAGAGCTTGCATGAAGTGAAAGTTTACGACGTCTACGGCCTGCAGGAGGCAAGAAAGGCTGCAGAAGGGAGTTCCAACGGTGGGAAAGACTGCAGGAGGGAATACCAAAGACGAGAAAGGATGCATAAAGAAATTCCGATGATGGGACCTGTAGAGAGAAAATTTCCGGCAGAAAAACAGAAAAGAAGAGGCGGCGAAAGGGTATGCAACACGGCAAAAATTGTTGGCTGCAGGGAATAGGAAGTTTCCGGCGGCAGAAAACCCTAGAGTTTGTTTCAAGGCCGTGATACCATGTCGATTTTCAACATTCAACGGAATTATGTTATTGATATGAATATATATATGTAGTGGTATAAGAATGCTAAGTTGTTGGCCTTCAAACATAAAAGCTTTAAAACCGAAAAATGATTTTGATCATTAGTGTACCTAGCCAAACTTTGGTCGCATTTGGTTCCTTAACAATATACCCTCTAAAAAACAACAAATGTGGCCAAGTCATATGGGTCTCACAATTAGTAGATGATCATCATGTCATCTGTTATCAAAAGTTCAGCATCATATCAAATGGAACATGTTTATTGCATCTTTCATAGTTTGATCATCATGTCGTCTGTTATCAAAAGTTCAGCATCATATCAAATGGAACATGTTTATTGCATCTTTCATAGTTTGACCTATTGATGGAGATTGCCAGTGATGTTGTTTTTCAAATCACACCACCGAGAATAAAGAGAACATCGTGAAGAATCCGCCAGCAAAGACATAACATAAATTTGAGGTTTCGTAATCAAGGTTAGTGGCAAAAGTCCAGAACATTGAAGTGAATCCAAATTAAAGTAAGATAAGGGTAAAGTTTAAATTGTTTTAGAAAAATTTATCTTTCGAATTTTAAATTCAAGATTAAGATAAAGTATGATGTAATTACAATTTAAATTTAAAATAATTATATCTTTTAAATTTGAACTTAACTAATTTGATATTTGAAAATAGGTTTACTTAAATTATCGAGTTTAATATTCTTCTATTGTAGAGTTCATTTTGGAATGATAAATATTATTTTAATAATTCCTATTGAGATTATTTTGAACTAATTTGATATTTAAAAATAGGGTTGCTGACAGATAGGTTTATAGCAACTAAGAATGCACAAATAAAATAAGCACGTTAACTTATAAATATGCATGTTTCAAAAAAGAGAATGAGCTTAACCTAGAGAACAGCTGATCTTGGATAGTATTACCTGAACACCATGTTGAGGCTGTGCAACAGCAATTGCTAGCATACAAATTGGGCATTGGACTATCATTCCAAATGGCACCTAGAGTATAGAATACAAATGTAAATTTCATCCTTTACCTATTTTAGTAAAAAATAACTTGAATTATCTAAGAATTATACAGAATCATCTGGAGGAAATTAGAACCAATGAAGAAAAACAAAAAATAGGGCTTTCCAGATAGATAACATTTACTTCTAAATTTCTACATTCACTTTTGCAATCTTACTACAAAACCTACACGACAAATTCACGGTAATTCTTAAGTGCATTCAGCAGTTTTAAAGCACTACAGATAGTTCTGAGAAGTTTTTTTTTTCCAAACCATCTTCTGCATTAAATATTTACCAAGCAATTTGAAATTTTCTCAACTCAATTTTTTTTTTCTTTTAGGGGGAGGGAGGGTTTAGTGGTTTACCCCGCTAAACATTTAATTTTAGGGGCATTTACATGTATACCACCTAATTCCTATTTATTTACAGACCTAACACCTAAACTTTACATTTTACTTCTATGCCACCCAAATCTTTCGCATCACATCAAAAATACCATCATTTTAACTTTTAAAAAAGGAAATACACCTTTTCATGCATAGGTGAAGTGGTATGTATGTAAATATTGAAGTTTAGGTGTCAGACATGTAATTACATAGGAATTGAGTGGTATGTATGTAAATCTTCCTTAATTTTATTAATGTTATTCTCTCCAAATAATTTACCCTACTAAAAATAACAACTTAATTTATAGGTTCCTGCAAACATACCACTTAGTGAACTCTTAATACTATATTTCTTATCCTTAAAAGAGTAATAATCATACCTAGACTTGGGAATGGAATTAGTGAGCCTCCAGTGTTAGGGGGATATAATATACAACAGTTGATGTGATATATATATAAATCAAACAGGAGAACGATCGACGAAGAGAAAAATAGAACGAAAAAAATCACACCAGAAAAGAACACAGATTTACGTGTTTCGGCAAATTGCTTATGTCCACGAAATTGCAGAAAATTTTACTACTTAAGAAATTTACACCAGTCAATCACCTCAACTTACAAGAGGAATCTCTCACTTCGTTGTTATCTCTTCTCTCTGTTCTTCTCTCTCTACACCGAGATACATCGAACAAACTCTACACCGAGATACACCGAAGAAGATAAACATACAAAAGAAATAAACTCAATTTCTCTTCAGCCACAAGCCACCAAGAAGAAACCAAAAGAGAACAATCTTCTTATTCTTTTTTTTTTCTTTTTCCTTCACCGCAAGGAACTATACCTTGCATTTCTCTTCCTCTATCCCGAGAAAACCCAAAGAACTCATCTTCTATCCCGAGGAAGCTCGAAGAATAACTCAAAATCGTGACTTATCATCATCTGAAGGAAAGCCACTCATTTTTAACGTGAAACCAAGCGCGGGAGCGGTTGAACGGGACTGAGCGAGAACAGGTATCGTGACAGAGGGTGGCGCCGATTTGCGAAAACGGGAGCGAGAAGCGGGAGCGGGAGATTGGGAGGCGGGAGCGAGAAAAGGATCGGACTCCATTGCTAACAGCCAAACCCAATTTTTGCAAAATATAAGGCATGTAACTGACAAAAATAGTCTAACTTGAGCCAATTTGAGCCAAGTTCCAAGTAACTAACAAAAATAGTCTAACTTGACCCAAGACATCTAGGAAATGCCTGTCAACCCAAGAGATGCAACATCAAACAATATGTCCAAACACACCGACACAATATGGAGTAGTAGAGAGGAAAAATTGATACTTTTTAAACGTAGCTCGAAGCATGATGATCTTGATGAATATCTCAGAGCACTTGTTGGGGCAAGCTCTTTTGACAAACTCTTAATAGATCATCAGAATGTCCTCAAGAGTGTTGGAGTGACAATCTCCTTGTGAGTTGTTGAAAGGAAATAATAGTGGAATCCTCCCATAAATGATATTTAACTGTTTATATTTTGTGAAGTATAACAGACCATCAAAAGGAAAGCTGGATTCCAGAGTCGTGAAGTATATTTTTTGTGAGTTATTTTGCACTCAAAAGGGGTACGTTTATTGGAGCTTCATAGAGAAGATGTTATTTGTGAGTATAGATGTGACTTTTAGAGAATTTGAATTGTATTGCTCTTTGGAGGTGACCCCACCCTCTAGTGACTTGTCAGATATTAGAGGAATAAGACGAGAGGGAGAAAGTAGGGATTGTGAGAGATTAGCACATGTGGGAACAATGTCTTGTCACATTGTGTGGGAAGCATCAGCTAAATAAGAGCCGAAAAATGAGAAAAATGAGCTGGAGGTGGGATTCAAGCTCAAAGAGAGCCGAGAGTGTATAAAAGGAGGAATAGGCAAGAATGAGAAAATGGTGTCTCTTGTGTCACTTATGTCATCCAAGTCTACCCCGAATCATGAGACACTTACACTATCCGCCTCAGAATCAGATTACACGGTAATATGATTTCTCTTCATTCTCCTCTCACATGCATGACTTTAAGAAGGACCTCTAGCAGCAATACGAATCTTTCTCCTGATCTTTATTGTCCCGGTTTTTTTAATTTTCTCACATGACATTACTCAGTTTGTGTCATACTCTAACATATCACTTGTATATGAAGCATTCATTGTATCTTTGGCCACTGTCTCTGTACCCAGGTGTTGACAGGTGACTAAAGAGTATCCAAAGTGGAAGAGTGTCATGCTGAAAGAACTTGGCACTCTCAAGAAACAAGACAAGGGAGCTCTCATTGCTACCAACAAGAAAAAATGCAGTCGTATGTAAATGGGTCTTCATAGTGAAGCAAATCTCAAAAGAAAAAATTGATTGGTGTAAAGTACGGTTGAGGGCGAAAAGGGTATAGTACGATGTAGGGCTTCAAATATGACGAGATATTTGCACCAGTGGAGAAGATGAGCAAAGTCAGGACAATCGTCTTTTTAGTTGTAAATGGTGGATGGAGGTTGCACAAATTGGATGTGAAGAATGCATTTCTTCGTGGGGATCTACAAGAGATGTACATGAAAATAACCCCAAACTTCGACATAAATAAAACAATGGGCAACCGAGCTTGTTTTAACAAGTTCAGGAGAGCAATGGTAGGCATGGACTATTAGTAGATCAATGTCGACCACACAGTGTTCTTTTCGACGACATGATGGTCACATTACTATGCTTATCATGTAAGTCGGTGATATGAAAGATGCTTGTGATGATGAGGGAGAGATTTTGAGGCTGAAGACAAGCTAGGGAAAAAAATTTGAAATGAAATACCTAGTAAAACTTAGATACTTCCTTAGGATTGAGATGACTTATGGAATAAAGGGAATTATTATATCTCAAGAAATTATGTGCTAGACTTACTCACGGAGACAAACATGTTGGGATGCAAGCCTGCAGTTTCATCAATTGATCAAAAAAGAAAGTTAAGCACAAAGACAGGAGAGTAAGTTGATTGCAAGAAGTACCATAGGTTGGTAAGTCGTCTCACTATTTTGCAGTAAGCGTGTTGAGTCGCTAAATGCATAATACAAGGAAGGGTCACATGGATGCATTGCATAGGATTCTGAGGCACCTGAAAAGTACACCAAGAAAGGGGTTGATCTTCAGAAAGAATGGATAAGTAAGCATTGAGGGAAATCGTGACTCTGACTGAGCAAGTTATACTGATAACAAGAGGTCCACATCTGGATGTTGCATGTTTTTAAGGGGCAAATTGGTCTCTTTAAAGAGCAATAAAGAATAGGTATTAGCGAGGACAACAACAGAGGCAAAGTATAAGGCCATGGCCTTAGGAGTTGCCTAGATGATGTGGCGGAGAGCCTTGTTGGTAGAGCTCAAGGTGGACCAAAGAGCTCAAATGAAGTTGTGGGGCGACAAAAAGTCAGCGATCAGCATCACCAACAACCCGGTGCAACATGATAGAACCAAACATGTGGAAATTGATAGGTTCTTCGTCAAGGAAAAGTTGAATAACGGACTACTGGAGCTAAGTCATGTAGCCAATGGAGAGTAAGCGGTTGACTGCCTACAAACATGCAACATTAGCTCATTAAATTTGTCTAGGTTATGTGACAATATGGGCTTAGTGGATATATTTTACCCATCTTGAAGGTGAATGTTGAGATTTGTATCTAACGTAGAGTCATATATGTAAATAGAAGAAGTCGGGAGATTTAATTATAAATATTGTAAGGCTCTATATAAGCTCAAGCCATAATGAAATGGATAAGATTTGAAGAAAAACTACTTTAAATTAATACAAATGTGGAGATGACTTAATGTATTAGGCCCATCTTCTAATCCCTTATTTGTAAGTTCGGTACAAGACATGGTGCTAAAGAAATGCTATATTTGAGAAACACAAATAAAATTACATAACAGGCATTAGCAAGTACTTGTTAGTATATGAATAAACTTAAGAACACCGATGCTTTCTAATCAAACAAGGAGCACGAGTTGGATTAAAAATAAAGAACAAGTTCAAGTAGAGTCGCCGCCGACATCACTTATAATTGATGAGTTATGATAAATTTTCCAATAATTTTGCATTCGACAAACAAGATATTTTGTTGTATTGGGTGAGTATTCTTCGGGACTCTGAGTGATCTTGGGGCTAAATAGACATTGGTGAATAGGATTGGTGACTTAAAACTCATCAGCAAGGGTATTATATCTATTGGCAACTTCAATTTCATGATAAACTGCCTCCTTTTATCTGCCGATTTGAGCCAAGTTCTAAGTAACAGACAAAAATAGTCTAAACCTAAGCAATATTGGGCGTATAGCATACAAACATTAGCATATACTTAGGTATTATATCAATAATTTCATCAATAAAAACAAGTTTTCAAGTTTTATGGCAAGTGACTGATGCCAAAGCAAGGAATAAGGTCTTCTCTGAAACCTAATAAATCTAGAATGAATGAAATCATGGAGAAAATATACGTAAGAAATTTGATAGATGGACATTAACATGGAAAAGAGGAATAAGTTTAAGAAAGTAAAAAAAAAAAAAAACATAATTACCTCATCTCCTGAAGCAACTCCTGCACCAGAAACCAGGCCTATAATCCTCAATGCATCCGCAACTCTCAAGGAAGCTGCCAGTCCTCGAACCAGCAACGCATAGATCTGCACGTCCGGCCTAGCCCAACCCCATCTCTCAAGGGTTTTTACCTCATTCATGCCTGAGAACACAGAAATCAATAACCTAGCCAACACTTTCATTGAAAGCCGAAACATCCGTTTCTGTACAAACACAAATTGGAGAGCCTAAAACGATTAAAAAAAAAAAAAAAAAGTTTCAAACCTTGAGCACGGCCAGAAAGCATTGCGTGGAAAACTGAAAGTGCCAATTCGACATTCTTTCCATCAAAAGCGGCTGCAATTATCAGACGGCAGTCATTAATCCCTACAATACCACCGCTCACATTCTTCTTCGCCTCCGCAATCATCTCAATAGCTTCCTGAGCATCCTTTTTCCCTACGATGCGCCTCAGTAGGTCGTCCTCAAGTAAACCGGCTTCCATCCTCTCGGTTTCGACGCTATCGTTACCTCCAGAATAAGCTACTATTGGAAGATGATGCCAGCATATAGAAAGAGGACTAAGGTAGAAGCATTTCGAGTCCCAGTGGCCGTGGAAAGGCGGATGGGACGAGGTTCCGCTGGAAGAGAGTCTCAAGAACTGAAGAGCGCGGAGGGAAGGACGACAGGGGAGAGGACAAACTGTGCTCAGAGCCATCTTCTTCTCGAACAGGCAATTGCACAAACACTTTAAAGTTTGAAAATGAGGATGAGGAACAAGTGGCCTAAAAATAATTGAGAGGGAGACTAGAATTAGCAGCTGTCTGCAATGGATCAGTCTGAAAAACGGTCAGCTAATAGATTTAATAAATTATGTAAAATTAATAAAAAATATTTTGTAAGATTTAACTATCTAATATATATTTTTACCTTTCCTGAATCATAAATCTCATAAATTTATGATTCGCCGTATTTATAAATCTTGAATTTACGGTCGAAATTCAAATTTATCAAATCCACAGTTATATATATATAATTATTAATCATTCAATGTATATAAGCACATGAAAAAAGTTACAAATTGTTATGATTTTGGAAAAAAGAATAAATTTAAATTATAAAAATTGTTTTAATCTTTAATTTCTTTTTGTATTTTAGGATTTGGTTTGAAATCATTTTTTAATGGATTATATACATTTTTTATAATCTCAAATGCTTCCTCTAAATTCAATTGGCATAAATTAAGTGAAACTGGACAACACAATGCAAGTCTTCTCTCATATCTTATTGATTAAAGATACTGAAACTAGTTGGAAGGGTAGCAAGCCTCTTTAAGACTTAGCACCAAATCCATTAGACCCGTTGGCATGAGAGCCAAGTCTTTCAGGAGAAAAAGTATTAATTCTGAATGTGCGGTGCTCAGACGTAAAATTTTCTCGATACAAAATTTATGTGATCACGGGAGATGGGCTTAACACAGAATCTCGCATTTCTATAGAATCGCATTTCTCTATATTTTCTAATTTCCTGTTTTTAATTAGAATTATTGCTATTATAGACCTATTTATGTGTGTTTTTCTTCTTGTAGTTTTGGAGACTTTTCGCTTTGTTCTGAGTACTATGGAGATTTAAATATTAGTTTTTTTTTTATTTTTTTATTTTAGGAGTGTTGTATCATCTTTTTCTGAAAGTAGTGTGTTTGCATTTTGTTCAGGAACATGTGGTGGTTCTCCTCACCGTCGAACATCATTGATTTTGAATTCATTCTGTCGTTCTCAATCGAGACAGCCACTGAAGACACCTATCCACTTCTGAAGGCCGTCAAACTCGCATATTATATTTTCCGTGTCATGCCACAATTATATTCTCATAAAACTCTCTTCACAAATCTCTTAGGAGCCCTTAAACGGTATCACTCGTACTCGCTAAACTAGAATGAAATTTACTTTGACATGTTGGCAACTCTAATTAGGAACACAAAATGATCCATGACGCTCCCTTACGGCTCTTAAACCATGTTTCATGTTTTTAGTGATTCTATAATGCTATAAATCATACATTCATTCATCCAACCATGACTTATTTTACCCTTGTTGTTAGTAGAAAAGTGGATTGAGATGCACAACACTAGAGACTTCAAGATGACACACTTGGCTATGAAGTGGCGAAAGAATTGGGAGAATAAAGTGGCAATTATCATGGCATCAACTACATTAATGTTATGCATGTAATTATCCCTTAAATAATGATAAAGAAGCTTGTTGGGGCAACATTAAAGTTAAAAGAGGATAGAGGCCTTAATATGGACAAATTATTAGGCTGTTCATAAATATTCAAATCTAACTCCTCTGAGCAAAATAGTGAATTATATTCTTAAGTAGTATAATATCACATTATGAGAAAGCTTGTATGGCTAGTTGTACTTAAAATTTAACTCAAATGTAGTGGAGATAATTAATAATTGATATTTGCACCCATGGGAATCATTCAAACAAAAATAATAACAATAACTTGATGAAAGGATGAATTCTCAAAATAATGTTTTATAAATCTTGGTGCGTGTTAGAAAATTCGCAACAGTAGAGCAGTAGATTGTCGCCTTATAGTGATAAAAAAATTCAAAACACATTCAGTAAAGAGAAAGCAACCAATAATGACACCAGAAGTTTTTATGTGAAAAATTTTGAAAGGAAAAAATTACGTGGACTGACCCAGCTGAAGAGTTCAATTATAAAAAAATAATTGCAGTTGCAACTACTTATCCCACAAATAGGAAATGGTAACTAGTTTTTCCAAGTTACATGGACTGGCATCGACCGATAGCGATTGACAGCGTCCGGTTGGTGGTGGTGGCGGTGGTTGGTGGTGATCAATGTCGATCGGCGGTGGTTGACGACAACATAAGTGCTCGACGACAACATAAGTGCTCGACGACAATGAGTGATTATCGATTGCGGTCAGCTGTGGTCAACAGAGGCAGCAGTGACGTTGGACTTTAGTTTATTCTTAAAGCTTCAAGTTCTTTCTAAAGCCTCCCCCCCCTCTCATGAGAGGGGCAGGCTATATTTTTAAAATTCTGGGTGCAATTAATGTAAATATATGAATTACTTTGTTCGGATGGCTCAGATGACGTCTCTCGATCAAACAACATTTGATGAACATTTAAGTATCTTAATTACGTCAGATTTTAGTGATCTTGGGCTCATTAGATTCGACTTGTTAAGACGCTTACTTTGACTACAAACTCATCAGAATCGACATTAATTTGACGTCCAAATGTGTTCAAAAAACTTCTAAAAGCAGTATAATGGCTTGATCTGGTTCAGATTAAACTAATTTTGGTAAAATTGAGTTTTGGACTACTTTTTACTGAGATTTGAATATTTGCCTCGAGATTCATTTCGAATGATGAAATTTTATTGGTGTTGTATCAAATCTCATGGGAATTGCATTCTCATTAACTACTTGGTTCTCCCAAAAAACCTTTTCAGCGAACAAAAATATGAGTTAACTATCTTAATCAAAGGTGTTATCATATATTATACTTAAAAGATATAATTAATTATGAGAACTTGAACCCATGGAGATCTTAATTTACCATCACTAAATGAACTTGTTTGACTCATATTTTTATAATAATTATTTGAAATATATTCAACCAACCTTCCAAATTGTAGCATAAGCTTCACCTTGCATCATTTGAGAATGACATAATAATTTTCATAAAGTGAATCTCTTTTTAAACTCAACTAAAGTAGCTACATTCAAACAAGCTTCTTGTAACAAATTCAATCAATGAACTGGCTTCGACTTCATGACAATCAAAATTATCATCACAAAACTTTAGGGTTTCGCCTCTCCTGATAGTATATGTTGACCTTATTTTTGACACATTATTTTTTGAATTCATTTTCATGCCATGTTCTGTGGGAATTTTGATTGTTTTGGCCTCGAGAACCATCGGTTAAGTCGATAGGTTGAGAGTCATCTTTGTGCCTGGAACTTGATTCTTTAAGCTACAACATGTTCATCATCATGCTTAAAGGCACATGTAAAGAGTGATTTTGTGTTTCATGCACAATTTTATTTTAATTTTTTTTATCCTTTTGAATATTTAAAGCACATAAAAAATTTCAATTCAATTATCATCTCATGAAAAGAACGATGCAAACTAGTACAAAAATTTAATTTAACAATTTTGTAGTTTTGGCACCATTTTTTTAAAAAGAGCCAAACTAAAATCTTATATCATTGAAAGCACTAAAAGTTCTCAATTTTTTTCTTTAAGATTTGGTATGTGCTAACCCAAGCTGATATTATGGTTGCACCATCACTCATCATCTTCACATATTAAATGAATCTTGTCAGATGCTTAGAAATGTAACCACCACTAGCTCATGAATGAAAAGTGACAAATAATTTCCTGATTAAAACATATAATACAAACAAGGTGCGTATATAAAACTTTGCTCATTGCATTTATCGCATGCAATTAGCATAAAAATACTATTTCTATTAAAAATAAACCAATATACAAGAATGCTAGTAATTGTTGACAAAAAGAACAAAAAACACTAGAGACTCCAATTTACAAAAAGAACAAAAAACAGTCAGGTCTATTGTTCAAAGTGATGGCGATCAAAATGGGGATGTTATAAGTAGAATTCAAGTTGGTTGATTGAAGTGGAGGATTGATCAGGCTTGTTGTGTGGTAGAAAAGTACCGCTTAAACTTAAGAAAAAATTTATAAGATGATAGTGAGAACTGCAATGCTCTATGAAGCATAAATTAAAGTTAAGTGTTGTCGAGTGAGAATGCTTGTGTATGAGTGGCTTGAAACTTATAGACAAAATGTGAAATGAATATATCTATAATAGGATTTGTGTTAGCTCCCGTGGCAGACAAGATTAGATAGAGTTGACCGTCTGATGCTCTAGTTAAGAGAGTAGATGTTCTAGATTCAACTTAAGAAAGAGGTAGACCTAAAAAACTAGGGCATATTGTATAAAAAATAATCCTAATTTATTAGAATTGAATGAAAATATGACACTCAATAAGACAGCAATAGAGAAAAAGGATTCATAAAACAAACCCCACTTAGTGGGATGAAGGCTTGTTGTTGTAATACAATATTGTATAATTAAAGAGCATAAAAGAAAGTGCAATATAATGAAAAAATAAAAATGAAAAAAAAAAAAAACTATTATCATTGCGCTTGCCTTGAAAAATAGCCGTTGCTTTTCATGAAGTCTATTAGGGATGATTTTGATGATATACAAAAGTTATTCTGCAATTATTTCTACTGTAATTTCAAACACACTTAATTATTATAATGCAAAAGTTACTCTGCAATTATTTCTTATATAATTTCAAACACCCTTAAATAAAACTACTCTCCCAAAATTTGCACACATTTTTAAAATTTAAATAACCAAATTAAAATATGTATTTAACTGAAAGCTTGATTAGGCAATAAAGATCCCAATGGCTTAAGCTTGAACAGTAAGATTCTAGAGTGATAAATATACATATAACAACATTTAAGATTAATTTATCAAATACCAAACAAATAAATTGACATTAAAATACAGTGTGCTTATTAAGGCTAATCTCATCAAATAATCAACAAATATATTGATCTTAGAATAACTAATGATACATTCTTAAACTTTAATTACACACAGCTTCAGCTAAAATGAAACCAAGCAATTGTAAGGCTCAATTAATTTAACAGCTTTAGTCTAAATGATAATGAGCTTCGCAATTTCTACAGCAAAAAAACATGTTTTAAATTTCATTACTAGAAAATATTGATACATTCCCCCCCAAAGTAGAAATTGCAGAAGTAGCTTATAGCCAATACATGAGGTGTTAAATAGACTTCCTAGCAAAAAAGGAAGCTTTAATTCAATACATAACAGGAGCCTAAAGCTAGAGAAAAATGAAATTTCTAATTCTCTAATAATGAAATGTGTGCAAAGAATAGGAGGGCTGATAATCTAAGAAACTAAAGAGCACAAAATACAGCGAAGCACAGAAATCAATTGGCTGCAATCTGGGGAGCTGATACCTTCTGTAGACTTGCCATGTATGTGAGGTAAATGGTCCACACAAATGAGAAGGAATTGCTAACCAAAGGCTGAGAAGATAGCAAATATAAGAGAAAAAAAAATGAATAATTAGATATGGTTTTTTATTAGCATGATTAAAAGAAAAAATGGGGCATTAACATAGTTACCACCTAATTCCTATGTATTTAGGTAACAAACACCTAGATTTTGCTTTTTGCATTTATACCACACAAATCTTTCATATCACATGAAAAATACCACCATTTTAGCTTTTAAAAGGTGACATACATCTTTTTCATGCACAGGTACGGTTGTATGCAAGTAGAAAATTGAAGTTTAGGTTTCAGATATGTAAATACATAGTAACTGAGTGGTATGAATGTAAATTTCCCAAAAAATAAATCATGATTATGTATATATACCTGTAAACGAACTGGGACGAATCTGAAAGTAACAAAGTCGCATAAGGGCCAGTAGAGAAGGCCATTCAATAAAGTTGGAATCAAGTCTCTTCTCAATCTGGCCAAAATTTCAGGAGCAGATTCACCTGTGACCACGAAATACAAAATATTAGAGGGCTGATAATATAAGATCGTCTATCATTGCCCAGATAAAAAGTTTATAAGAACGCAAGTCTCTACAATTCACAAAAACTTTAAAGACATTATAAGGGCATTAATGATTTTGTTTTGGAAATTACCTTAGAGAGAAGGTATGGAGGCTTGCAATTAATCACATTTAATGATTTTGTTATTTTCATTGCCGTAAAATTACCTTAGAGAAGGTATGGAGGCTTGCAATTAAGTAAACATAATTCTAAATAATCAATCTTAATGGACGAAAAGTCCAAACTTAGTGGCAGTTTGTTTGATGAAATGCCTTCCAAAAAAGTCCTCAATAAGTGTATTAATGTATTTAACATACGACTTCCTAAAAGATATTCAGCCTTAACCAGAAAGCACAATATTCAACACCCTCAGAGAAGAATTGAAGCAGAGTGCACTAAAGACATTTATGCAAACTGATCTCTGTAGGAGGTTCAAAAAGGTTGCATTGTTGATGTAGGCTGTGTTTTTTATCACATTTTTTTCCAAGCTCAAACTTGGATGCCGATGATTTCTTTCTTACGTAAAGCAGTTAGTTTCATTCAACAAAACTATCATAATTATATTTTTTTTTGTTTTAATTTAGCATTTAAGTCTACAGAAGGTTCTATTATTACATAATATTGGAGGTGATTTTCCAAATTAAATATCCATTCATAACTCTTATATTTTATCATCGTCCCCGTACCCTTTTTCCCACATCCACATGTTGTCATGCCCTCTACACTATGATATTGGAGCAAAAAGAGGCTACATTACCTCTTTAATCTAGCAAACACCATCAATTTCAGTATCCCCATCCCACTATGGTCTTCTATATCTTGTCATCATCGTGTGTAACCCAACAATTTTAATTCCCTTACTTCAACTTATCATATGCCAATGGCTCATTAATACCTCCTTGCAACACCAAACTTATGCACTAATCCCCACAGCACTAACCATTACTATAAAATTGCAAGAGATTTTTTTTCCTGCATTCCATTGCTAAATTACACATATTAATAGCAGTTAATGGCTATTAAGTAATTTAATTAATGAACAATGAGCTCAAGTAAATCAATGCCTTAGTTTGACTAACAATTTAATTTGAATATGAAGTACATAAGATAAATTCTGTTCTTATTGCTTTCTACATTGACTGTTATGATCATCCACAATCATCAAAAGAATTGATCTATACAACAAAACAAAATGCATATCAAAGTTATATAACAAATCATGTTGCGAGGTCAATGCCTACAGTTTATGTAATATTCGTACTTTTATATTGTAGTAATGTAAAGAATAGAAACTAAAACTAGTAGATTTCAGCAGTATTATGATAGAACACCCAATTAAGCTGCAATGTGGGATAAATTTCTGAAATTAAAAGTCACAAATAAAGTTTCTAAAACTATCCTTAGTAAAATAGATGTTAGATTAACAAAATCTACCTAAACATTAACAACAAATCAAAAGGGGAAAAAAACAAAAATGAAATATCATAAACCCTAAAAATCCCAAAACATCAGCAAATGGATTAGCATAATCACAACTTGTATCATAAAGAAAGCGTTAAAAAATAACCAGCACAAAAGATTTAAAAAAATATTTTACCTTGTAGACCAGCATTCAGAGAGAAAAAAATAGATGTCATAATTGGGCCAAAGCAAGTTTGCCCGATAAATATTTTCTTCAGTGTACTGATTACATCTCGTTCTGGGATAATTCTTGAAGCGAAATTGAACCATAGATGCAATGCTGGGCCTGCAACTAGCGTCCCATAGCTAGCCATCCGTAGAGTTCGTATCCAATCAAGAGAAGCTGAAGCTGAAAGAGTGACCATCTGTGACATCAAACAACAATCATTCAGGAGTAGTTCAGTAGTAAAATTTTTATACCTATATCTTGTCGCCATGAAGGCATTATCATCTGTCCTCCTCCCTGGTTTAATGTCCTGGAACTACCGATGCTCCAATCCACTTCCATGGAAAGCCATCATTACAAAGTCCAATTCCATTTAGAGCACATACCTGCGACGTGATATCGGCCGCGATGAATATAACTCCGGAGGTTATGCTCTTGGTCAAAATAGGGCGTGCTTCGATCATCCCTAGATACCAGCCCACGAACCCATTCCTGGAAGCGGCTGATGAAAGAGCAGAGTACGCGGCAGGTGAAAGGTGGGAAGAAGAGTTTCGGCCGACCTTAGACCCGGCCGGAAATGAGTTTACGTAAGCCCTAGGCCGCTGTGCTGATTCACGCACCAAGCCAGAAGAGACGGGGAAGCGGGAGCGAAGTAGAAGCTCACGAGCTGATCTCAAGCCACCGCTCCTAAGAAAGCTGCCGCTCATTTTTGCAGCTCTTTGGGTTTCGATTTGAATGGCGTCTCGGCTTCTGTGTTTGTCGGGCTTTGTCGCTCTTAGGTTTCCGGGAAGTTCGCCGGGTGCGAAGATATAGGGCAGTCGGGCGGCGGATAGTGTCGAGCATTGAAACATCTTGTTCCCAAGTTGGAGACGACTAGTTCCGAGAAAATTGCTAGGTGCGAAGCATGCAGGTGTACACGTACTCTCGCTTTTCTAACCCACGTACGTCTGTAACTACGGTTTGTAGGTGTACATTTCAGATGAGATTAATTTAGACATTTAATCTTGAATGCAGTTTGAATCAATATAAAATTTAGACATTTAATCTTGAATGCAGTTTGAATCAATACAATTCTCCTTAAGAATTTGCTGCGGGAGGATTTGTGATGATAAAGAGATAAATTAATAGTTTAATATTGTATAATTTTGGAATTCATAATAATGTGAAATAAAATGAAATGTTTGATTGCGTCATTAATATGAATGAAGATATAAATAATTCTTACAAGAATCTCATAACATGAAAAATAATAAAAATAAAATAATATGAAAGAAAAGATATATCACATAATATCTCGAATAATAAATTCATATTAATTGTTAGAAGATATAGGAAATAACATAAATAGGAAAACAAATAACTTTTAATCCAATGAAATAAATATAAGATATGAAAGAAAATATTTTCTTAATTCTAAAGAAATAATTTATTCATCATAACTTCTTACATGAATAAATTATTTCTTATTATAACTCCCAACACTCTCCCTAAAGTTTGGAATGTATGTTAATAATTCCTAACTTGTTGAGTAGTGTCGAGAAATGAGAAGAGTTTAGTGGTTTTGTGAAGACGTCAACTGGTTGTTCTAAAGTAGACACTTGAGTTAATTTTATTATTTCTTTTTGAACTTTATCCCGTATGAAATGACAATCAATCTCGATGTGCTTTGTTCGCTCATGGTATATCAGGTTCACGACGATGTGAAGTGCTGCTTGGTTATCACAAAATAAATTGGCAGGATGTAAATGTGTGATCCCTAAATCCTGCATAATTGTTCTTAGCTAAATAATCTTGCAGCAGGTAACTGCCATGAACCGATATTCAGCTTCTACACTATAACGTGATATTGTGGTCTGTTTCTTGGTTTTCCAAGAAATTAATGAACTCTCAAGGAAGATACAATACCAGTAACTGATCTTCAAGTGTCACGACACCTGGCCCAATCTACATCACAAAAGACATTTAGTTGGGTTGAGCTTTTTGATGAGAGGTAAATTTCTTGTTTTGTTGTATGTTTTACATAACGTAGAACACGATGGGCCACTTCTAAGTGTGGCACTTGTGGCTTGTCCGTAAATTGACTTAAGATATGAACTGCATATGCCAAGTCAGGATGTGTGATAGTCAAGTAGATTAATCTCCCAACTAGTCTTCGGTATGATGATAAATCACTGACATATTCTCCTTCTGATTTGTTAAGAGATAAGTTTTGTTCCATAGCGAAAGTGGCTAGTTTTGCATCGAGGTACCCAACATCCTCGAGTATTTCAAAAGCATACTTTCGCTGTGAAAGCACAATACCCTTCTAGAATCACACAACTTTAATACCAAGGAAATATTTTAATTGTCCAAGGTCCTTTAATTTGAATTTGTTACACAAGAATATTTTAACATATTTGATTTCTTGTAAGTCGTTCCCTGCATTGATGACATCATCTACATATATAA
>NEWO01000137.1:1121328-1132085 GCA_003013225.1 Phalaenopsis aphrodite
TCATTGCTTGGTTGAAGCTAACACAAGGAGTAGACAAACAGTTACAAGCTTTGCTACAGGGGCAAATGTTTCCTGATAATCTAGCCCTTTAATTTGATTATACCCTTTTGCCACTAATCTGGCCTTGTAGCGTTCAAATGTCTCATCTGCACGAAGTTTGCTTTGTGTACTCATTTGCATTCAATTGACCTTTTTTCAAGCGGTAATGGTACAAGGGACCATGTGCTATTGGCGTTGAGTGCGTCAAGTTCTTCTCGCATAGCAAACAGCCACTTTGGATTACTGATACGCCTAAAAATGTATTACTTTTCATACTTTTTTTATAATTATATTGCACTTTAAATGTATGTTTTCTAGTGTTTTTGGTTGTAGGTACATCAAATTGAACAATTTGGAGTGATTTGAGCAAAAGGAATAAAAATGGACCAAAATGGAGCAAATCGGAGCAAATTGGGTCGAATCGGGGCACACTGGAGCCATGGAGACCGAAACCGGGCACTTGAGTGCCTATGCCCGGTGCCTAAGCACCCAAATATAGCACTTAGGTGCCATCAGACAGAGAGGAGGACGCTTAAGCACCCCAGAATCGACGCTTAGGTGTCAGAGACGGTTTTCAACATATCTTCTAGAATATACGTCAGATTTGGACAATTTTTGAAGTGGTGCTTGGTGCATCTTTTGGGGAATTTGTTGGAAATGATTAAAAAGACTTTCTAAAAGAATTTGGGATAGTTATAAAGAGTTTTGAAGAGGCACTTGAGGCACCTTTTGGAAGATTCAATAAATTTGGGCATTTTTTAAGAGACACATAAGACTCTCTTGGGAAATTATAAAGAAGGCTTGGAAATGTTCTTAAAATAACTCTTGGACCATTGAAATAATTAGAAGAGGAGAGCAAGGCTTGGGCGTAAGCCCCAAGTGGGGCGATAAGGTGAGAGAAAAAGTGAGAGAGTGAGAGATTTCTTCTTTTCTTTCACTTTGTTCTTGAAGAGGATTGTAAGAAGATTGCTTTTGTTATACAAGAAGAGATTGATTTCCATAAAAGATAAGTATTTTCATTTTATGTTGAGTTGAATCTAGTACTTTGTTTGTATGGTTTCAAGGTGTCGTTCAATGAAAAGTTCTTGTTGTTTCTCCATGTGTAGTGAGTAGTTTTTTTTACTCTTCTCTCTTGTAATGAATTAGTATGCATGTGTAGGATATAGAATTGAGTAGAGTGAAAATATATTATGATGATTTTACTTTGTTCTTGATCAACTTACATGTTAAAATTCATTGTGAGAACATGTAAGATCCGTGATGATGTTGTCTCAATCAACAATGGTAGAATCACATGAGATTGTATTGATGAGAATGTAGTCGATATGTTTGAGTACAAATAAATAGGGAAATAATCTTTTATGGGTGTAGAATTAGAGGAATTTAGAGTGACAGACTAAGGCCCCCTAATTTGGTGTATTATTTTAGGTTTTGAGGTGAGATGTTAGCTTCCAGGTGGAGGGATAAGAGGGAACTCTAGAGTGAGAGCTAGTATCTTCCCTGCCTAGCCCATCTTCAGAACTATTCAAACTTTAGATTAACCAATATTTTTTATAGCATCTCTAGTAATGGTAAAGAATATAATTGTTCATATTTGTCACAATCTCTCTCACTACTTATTTTACTTTTGCACATGTCACTAATTTCATTGCATGAGGAAGAGTACTTTTAATATATTAAACCCCACTTTTTGATTTTCACTAAATATTTTAGTTTAAAAGTAGTAGTATTGTAGTGATAATTATATGATATAATCTAAATCAAACATTTATCAACCTTCCAAACTAGGACATGTTATTCTAAACTAGAATTTCTCTTGAAAACGTCGTGATTAACCTTGATCTCCGTGGGATCGATATTTGGGGCATAATAAAAAAGATTTATATTACTTGATAACGATACATATACTTGCGTAGAATCTTTTAAAATATAATTGAAATCTTACTTTGCTTGGGATCAAGTTTTTGGTGTCGTTACCGAGGATTAAAATCTTCAAGTAGTGGTGTCAACTTCATAAATCCTTACATATAAAAAAATATCGGAATCAATTAAGAGCAGCTTCTACAAAGGTACTTGGCTTCTTTTCAATTGAAAGAGTGGTGGTAAAAGCACGATGTTTAGGTGACAATCTAGCATATGACAAGACGTCGGTTAATTTATAGAGGGTACCTATAGGTTTGACCAATGCAAAGTTTGATGTTGGGGGTGTTATGAGGGAAGAGAAATACCGACATGATACTCACACAAATAGCTAGTCGTTTTTGTTGTTCTCATTGGTTTTGGTGATGGTATTTGTTGGTCTGGAGTTGCAGATTGTTCTCAGAATAAATTTGGAGTGAGTGAAGGTGAAGGAGTCTCTTGAGAGGGGATTTCATTGTCCAGAGAAGATGGAATATCTTCTTGAGGTAATTCATCGAATGAAGGCATGTCGGTGTGGGTGGTGAAGTGCGGAATTGAACATTTATCTGTAGCGAAAGAAGGGGAATGAAAAGTGTTTTCATGGAAACGAACATCTTGTGATACAAAAACTTTCCCACTTGAAAGGTCATAGACTCTATAACTTTTTTTGCGCTTATGGATACCCTAAGAAAAGACACGGAATGGCTCTGGGATCAAACTTGGTTGGTCATTGATGATGTGTTGAAGAAAAACAAAGACAACCAAACACGAGCAAATGATCATTTGTGGGTTGTGTTTGGAAGAACATTTCAAAAGGAGTCTTTCCTTAGAGAAGGGGTGTTGGTGTTCGGTTAATTAGGTAGATGACAGTTAGGATTGCATCTTCCCAAAATTTTTTGGGTAAATAAGGTTGAAACAATAAGGCTCGGGCTATGTTGAGTAAGTGGCGATGTTTTCTTTCGGTTACGCCATTTTGTTGCAGAGTGGAGACACAACTGGATTGGTGAATGATGCCTTTGTCGAGATAAAGATTCCTCAATATGAATTCAGGACCATTATCACTTCGAATGATTTTGACCTTTAGACTGAATTGTGTTTCAACGAGATTTATGAATTTGATGATGTATAAATGTGTATATGATTTATGGTTCATCGAATAAGTCCATGTGCATCGAGTATAATCATAAAAAATTTTGAGAAAACACCGTGCTCCTGTGATTGAAGGAACTTGGTATCCTCCCCAAATGTCAACGTGAATTAATTCAAAAGGTGTTTTTGAGCCAATGGAACTTATTTGAAAAGATGAATGATTTAATCAATAGGCAAATTAAAAAATAAAAAATATTACAAATTTTCTTGTTTATAATTGGAAAAGGAAATAAGCTGAAAATTTTATTTGATGGGGCCTTAGACGTTTATGCCAGAGATTTGGGGATGGTGAAGTAGCAACATTGCACTTGCTCTTTTGTGGACTATTAAGGTAGTAGAGTCCTCCTCTTTTAGTTCTCGTCACAATCATCTTCCCCAATAATTGGTCCTGTAGCACACAAGTGTGGTTATTAAAAATGGCAAGACATTGTGAATCAAGCACAAATTTGCTAATGGAAATCAAAATTTAATTTGAAGGAATGGACACATAAAATATTTTGTAGAACAAAGTCAGCAAAATGAATGTTGTCTATGTGTGTGACATTTGCAGTAGCCCATTAGGCAAGTGAACTTTTCGATTGGTGACATTGGATTTTGTAGTAAGTTGGTTATCTAAATATACCATGTGATTCAGGGCTTCTGTATCAAGAATCCAACGCATTTCTTTGTCAAACACAGAGGCACAAAAGATTTTATCTGAGATATCACTCATGGCTGATGTACTACCAACATGATTAGCCATCGAGTTAGATTTGTTCTCTACAAGTAATGATATGAGACTTTGATATTGTTCAGTTGTAAGGGTGAATGGTGCAAAATTTTTCCGTTCAGGTTTATTGCTCGTTGGATCGAGCCTTTGCAACTTCCTACAATCATTAATGGTGTATCTCTGTCATCCACAATAATCGCATTTGAGATGTGCTCGACATGTGTTTGAGGTATGTCTAATTTTGTCATATTTTTGACACTTTAAATGAGGATTTTTAGGCATTAAAACCTTCTGTGGTTTCCGTCCATTATTCTTATGCAGAAAAATTGATTATTAATTCGACATGGAAAATGTGAACGTTGTTTGTACGAGAAAACTTTCCTTCAAGTCGAGTAAGATTTCATGGGACACTCTCATTGTATATTATACTTGCTCCAATGTGTTCTGCAATTGAATTAAACAACCATGCCTTGACAAGTTTGTTGCAGCGCCTCCATTGTTGAAGTTCTGTGGTGGACGTCTCTGGTGGTTATTTGACGGTGGAGTTGACGAAACTTTCTTTGTTTTTGATGCTGAGGGCCATCAACATGGCATGACTCCATGCATTGCAGTTTTCTCTATTCAGCGGCTGCGTAACAAACATGAGACCGGGTTGATATGAGTAGTGAAGATAAAAGGGTTCGTTCGGATTATCGAATTTGCTAGATTCAGACATGACTAAATTTGAGTTGTGTATGTCATGTGTTTCGGCCTAGAAAGAAGATAGATGGTGGTTTCAACGTGGAAGAGATTGTAAGACTCAGAATCGTGTTTGCTCAGATACAATGTTGAAATTCAGAATAATGCAGAATAAAGTGAAATACTTGATTTTTTATTGATATGAACGAGGGTATAAATAACCCTTACAAGAATCCTATAATAGGAAAAATAATAAAAAAGAAATGATATGAAAGTAAAAATATATCACCTAATATATCCAATAATCAATTCATATTAATTGTTAAGAGATATAGGAAATAACATAAAATAGGATAATAAATAATTCATAATCCAAGGAAATAAATATTAAATAGGAAAGGAAATATCTTCTTAATTCTAATGAAATAATTTATTCATCATAACTTCTTACATGAATAAATTATTTCCTATTGTAACTCCTACCTATTGTAACTCCTAACATAAAAAAATTTAGTATTCACAAATAGTGGAAAATTAGTATGAGTAGAACATAATTTTTTATGCAGAAAAATTGTAGAGAAGTAAAAAATCACGGGCCCTCACACAATCAAAATAATTCACTTAGGTTCACTCTTTTTTTGAATTAACGAATATAAAAAAAATAATGTTGAAAATTACAAATGTATGGTAGGAGGCCAACCTAAATAATTATAATTGAGCTACAATAAATATAACACTTGTTAATAATAGTGATATTGAGACACAAATGTTGTATTTTATTGTTACTATAGTGTCACATATGTCGTAGAGAGTGAATATAATAACGTCAGTTTGTCATAGAGATCATAGTCTAAATTCATATTAGTAGTTATTCTTATAGGTTGTCGTTGAAAGCTACAAGACCATCAATTAGTAGGTAGTAGTTGAAAGTTGTGGTAACAATTAATCATATAGATCGTAGCTGATCACGTAAGCCGTAGTGAAAAACTTCAATAGTGTCAATTAATCACACATGTCATAGTTAGAAACAACAATAAAAATTAGTTGCATATGCCATAATTTATCACTTACGCTAGAATGAAAAGTTATGATAGTGTCAATGTGTCACAAATGCCTTACTTGGAAGCTGTAATAATATTGAGTCACATAGATTGCAGTTGGTCACATAAATTGTAATGGGGAGTTGCAATAGCGTTGATCGACCACCAATGTCATAGTTGGTGTTGTTGGTTGCATCACCTCTCTCAAGTTTATTATTTTACACTAGAGGCATCAATTTTCGGTATACGATGTAAAGAAAAAAACTTCATGAGTCCAAAAAAAGTCATCATATTTTGAATACGACAATTATAAACAGATGTCACTGAGAGTTTTTGCTGGACATTTAATATGATGTGTTGGGATACATTGTTGCACACCACTCAAAGTACTATGTTGCACTATGTTCGAGATACTTCTTTACACAATGTTTGGGGCATTTTATTAAGCCGTGATCGGGGTACTTCGTTACGTTGTGTTTATGATTCTTCATTACACAATATTTGGGGAATTTAATTACGCCATGCTTTGGATACTTTGTTGTGTCACATTCGAGGTAATTTGACGACAGTGAGCAGTGGGTCAACAACGGTTGGTGTTCCATAGCGATTAGTGGCTATAGAAATCAGAAGTTATCATCCGCTTGATTTATTTTCGAATATTCTGAACATAATACTTTCTGACAATTTCCCGCAAATCCTAAACCTAACTTTTGTTTTTAGGTTGTGATAGGTCTTCTATTTTAGTTATTTTTTATTTCTTATTGAAAATGATTCTTTTGTATTTTTTTTTCAAGCTGCTATTGGAAAAGAATTAGATGAGGCTATAAATGAAATTCATAAATATATTATAAGTCGAGATTTCCACATATTATAAACTTAATGTTAATAATTTCTCACTAATTTCCATGGAGAAAAAACCATAGCGGTACATTTGTTCATCAGTTTTGTCCAATGCACGTCATTTTTTGGACTCTCTTTGAGGGTATAATGACTTTAGTGGCATTTTTGGGATTTCCTTTTGATCTTGAAAATGAAATATTTCATTTTCCCCAAGTCATTATCAGCAGAAATTTGCTGATTACAACTTGAGTAAAATTTAAAAGAAATGAACGTAAATTTTATTTTTATTATCCAATAAGTTATGCACATTAATGTGTGCCAGAAAATTCACGGTGATAGAGTAACAAATTATCGTCTTAACGTTATACGAAAGTTCAGCACACACACACAGATGAAAGAGAAACAAGCGGTGATGACTCCAGAAATTTTTACGTAGAAAACCCGTAAAGGGAAAAACCACGGAGCTTGGCCCAGTTGCGAAAATCCACTATTGATTTATGATTACAGAAATCTCTTATCTCTCAGACGAGAAAAGATAATTATATTTTTCAGATTACAACGTTGAGTGACAGCGTCTGGTTAGTGGTGATCGATGACGGTTGGCGGAGGTCGACGACGGTCAGCAGTGGTCTTCAGCTGTCGACGATGGTCGACTGCTATCGGCGGCGGTGGTCGATGACAGAGGTCGGCGGTGGTTGACGAGGATCAACGGTGATGCTGAACTACAGCTTCTCCTCAATGTCTCATGCTCTCTCTCCAGACTTTTGTGTCCTCTCATGAGAGGGATGAGACTATATTATAGTGTTCCGGGTACAATTAATGCAGAAATATGAATCATTTTGATCGGACGATCCGGAGAGTTCCCTCAAGCATACGACGTTTAATGAAAATTTAAGTGTCTTAATGATGTCATAATTGAGTGATATTGGGCTCGTTGGATTCGTCTTGTCGAGCCGCTTAATTCGAGTATAAACTTATCATATTCAACAACTTTTGACCTTCCAAATGTATTTAAAAATAATCTAAGAGTGGTTCAATGACTTGATCTGAGCTTGATTAGACTCGGATTGGGCTAGTTTTCACATTATTAGGTTTGTCTCATCAAGTCAGTTAGTTTAACTATAAATTTGCTGAAATCAGAGCTCTGAATGACTTTTTATCAAGATTTGAATATTTCATGTTTAAAATATCATCTCGAGATTCGTGTCGGATAATGAAAATTTGTTGATGGTGTATCATACATCTCATATTAAATCTAACAACTTTAAAATTTATTATAATCTTAATAATCTAACCAAATAACCAAATAAAGTTTCTTGTATGCTAAACTCTGTTATCGAAGATACTTGTATGGAGACTCGACAATCGATTCCTCTCATAAAGGTATGTTTTGGTCGTGTTCTAATATACTAAACTCGGTTATCGAAGATACTTGTATACCTCTGCCCTCATTTGTTTCTTTCCTCATCCCACACATGTTTTGGGAGGTGCATTAGAGCGTGGTTTGGATGTCGATTGCTTGGACATGCAGAGAACGCGACTGCAACTATCGCATTGTGAGACTCTATAAACGCTTGTATTCCTTTCTAGCCAGTTCTAGGAACAGATTTTACTAGGTTGTTGTGATTTGGTCACTCACACGAGGCGAGTTTGACCGGCCACCCGATATCATCTAACTCAATCGACAACCGGTCTGATTGGTCAAACGATACAATTCAACCCGATAATAAGTCTTTTGATTGGTCAGTTTTGTGTTGCCGTGTAGGTTTTGGTCACCAACGCTAAGCAAGTCAGCCAACCGACATTAGATTGGATGACAATACGCCTATTGATTAGTCAATCGCGTCTTAAGGAAAGCACCGAGCTAGGACTTTACATTCGTGGCCAAATATATGTTGTAGTCAAGAGTGTTTCCTCGTAAACCCCTAGACCTAAATCTTAGTGGGTCAGAATCTCAATTTCTCATGGTTTTTGCACTTCAACCTTCCTTTGAGGGGTTGTTATATTTTGATTTTGAAGAATAGGAAAAACTTTATAACTAACCCATGTTACATGACCAGGAAGGGTTATATGACGAAAAATTTTTTTGAGCTAGTTCATCCTACAAATAGTGAAGGACTTTTCCTATGAAAAATTGGAAGATGAAGTTGTTTGCTTTCATTGCCAAAGTTGGAAGCAGTCATGTCACACATCCAAGAGCTAAAAGCCCAGGATTTTATGTGAGGGCATTAGGAAGAATTAAATTTACAATAAAAATGCATTTGGATTCATTTGCTTGCATTTCTCACGTGACATTTGGCATATGCACACACCTTGGCTCGATCGACCACCAAGGCCAACCAAAAACCATATTTTGGTTCGATCAACCATCAAGACCGATCACAAAGCCACAATTAAGTTTGAACGACCATGAATACATGATCTATAAAACCACACTTTGGTTTGATCAGCCACGAGGGCTCAACCAGTAAAACTAAATCACTTTAGCTTGATCATCCATGAAGGCCCGATTAGTAAAACAAGTTTACTCAATCGGCCACAAAATCTTGATCGACATAACCAATCACTTTGGTTCGATCGACCATGAAGGCTCAATCGATAAAACCATAATTTGGCTCAATCGAGCATCAAGGCTCGATCAGTAAAACTAATCACTTTGATTCAATTAGCCACGAAGGATGGATCAGTAAACCAATCAATTTGGTTTGATATGTTGTAAAGGTCTGATCGATAAAACTAAATTATTTTGGTTCGATCAGCCACCAAGGCTCGATTAACGAATCACTTTAATCTAACGGCACATAAGTGTGCATAAAAAGTATAAGTATAACTTTAACCACCCCAGTCTGACCGACCTCTTTGGGCCATAACACTCTGTCGACCACCCTGGTCAGTCTAACGGGTCTCATGGCTCAGTTCACTTGCATGTTGCATGTCTTGCACTTGCATTCACATTGCTTGCATGTGCATGCTAAATGCTTGGATTTGTGATTGTATGTGCATAAAAAGAAAATATTTTGAATGATGCTTGGAGTATTAAACTCATTTCATAAAAAAACTGAATTTATCTTTAGCATATGCTTGCATGTGGTGTCTCTTTAAGCACCAACACTTGTGGTATTACCTCACACGTATATCGTCATATGTATGTGGCTCAATACTTGCAAATATTTGGTGGTAATGATTAATAATGTCAGCTTGTCGGTGTGCGATCCTCCTAAATTGATAACACGTCTCCTCATCTCTCATGGCATCACACTTGAATGCCATAAGAAATTTATGTTGTGTGCTCAATTCGTGTCACGCTCTAAAGCCCCCTGAACTTATTGAGTGCATAATGTATGCTCACTTGATCATATTATGTTGCATGACTACATGAGCATCACCTTGTTTGTCTTGATAGCAAATTAGACTCGTTAGGTGAGCAATCCATGTGTTGATGCTTTAACGAGTATTGTTTGTCAAGTAAATCTCATTGAGCAATGTGAGTTATTGCATTGTGAACAACACTAGTATGATTGTAATCAGGTTCCAAGAGATCTAACATATATCATCTTGCATGTGCAGGTTTGCATTTAGTAAACCATTGTATTTTTCAAAACTATACAATTAGCTAGTTAGGTCATATGTAAGGCTAAATCTTTTAAAACTCTTTGGTTGACAAATATTAGGTCCCTTAGATTTTTAGGACGGGGCCGGTGTAGCTACCCGGTCAAAGGCATACGGTAACCGAAGACTTGAACTTGCACTTAGATTCTTGTTAGGACACTTCTCGATAGATTGTGTGCTATGTTATGGACTAAGATGCTATGTAGGTTTTTTCGATGTTCTGGTTATAGTTCTTTGTTGGTTTAATTGCCCTAGCCAGACATCACCTTGTGTGTTTTTGTTGTGCTTGCATGTTCATTAATTTTGATATGTGTGACAGTATATTAGAGCAGTCTCCTGCAGGGAGTCATGCAAAAAATATGCACACACAAGGGTACAAAAAGGGAAGAGCAAAATAATATTTATATAGTAACCCCTTTCTACGGTGCTGCTTAGCTCCTCCTGCCAGACATTGCTCATATGAGTTGCATGATATAACATGTTCTGACATTTTCTGTAGGTTGAGTCTTTTTTTTTTATCATATATTTGATAAAGTCCCTAAGATTGAGTCTGTATCAGAAATAAGATGTGGGTACGGGTTTTGAGGCGCATGACATGCCGAGCCACGTGACAAGGACCAGGAGCAGCTGCTCATGTCTCGTACTTTAATTCAAAATTTATATTTGTTGACCTCACTTTTGGTTGAGGTCTAGAAATTTCTTTAGTAGCCTAGGTCTAGCCATAGGACTTTCCTATTGACTAGTCTTAGAAAATTAGAAAAAGTACCCCCATCATTAGAAACTCAAAACTCTTC
>NEWO01000137.1:1132236-1144535 GCA_003013225.1 Phalaenopsis aphrodite
GGCCAATACATTGGTTTCGTAGATCAAACGGATGTCATAACTTTCTCTAGTTTATTTGATTGAGCCTCACCCTCAATTCTTGTGTTCATCCTTCGGGATAGATACATGATTTGAGGTAAAGCGCTCTTTCATTTAAACTATGAAAATTATGGGGTCAGTTTGACTTCATCTTTTTCAAAACTAAAATTTTTTTAAACGTCCTTCCGAAGCGGGCAACAGGATTTCAATTCCGATGACCGACAGCTTCTTACGGGCAAACCCCACACCAAAAATAGTGCCGACAATATTCATATATAGAACTAGGATTAGACAAGTTTATGCAGAGTCCCACCACTTTTCTTGCTTTCATTTAATATATCGCAACCCAGCAACACCGACTTCTTATTATTTTGTTTGGTGTGCCTTAACTTTCATGCATTGTGCTAGCCTTTTCGCTTTCTTAACTTGTTAGTTTGTCTAGATTAATAACAAAAAATAATCGAAGCTCATTAAGGACCTTAAAATTTTAAACTTTTCACAGAATCTTAATAATAAAAAATTAATATTAATTAAAATTTATGATTAAAATATTCTAGATTTTTAAAAACATGTACCTTACGTTTCTGCATGGCCTTCGAGCTTATTTTAGAATGAGCTACATGCATGGATGATGCGCCCCTAATGTGTGATGTTTTTTCTTCATGTTTTTATATTAATTTAAATCTTCGGTAACAGTGTCAAAAACTTGACCCGTCCCGAAATTTATACAGTAATTTTGCTTTAAAAAATATGACAAAAGACTTGACCCAATTTATATTAAGTAATTAACGTGCAAAATAAAATTGTTATTAAATATATAAATAGTTCACACACTAGTGGTTCTACGCAAGCGCACATATCACTTCAAGTAATATAGGATTTTCTTTAAAAATCCCAGTATCGATCCCACAGAAAAGCACAGTAAGAAATCTTTTAGGTTAATTCTAGTCTACTACTATAAAGTCTTATTTTGAAAGATGAAGATTCTTATGATAATAACATAAATCAAAATATTCAAACAATAAAAAATGAAGTTGAAAGGTAAGTTAAAATGGTTAAATGAATGCTAACAAAAAAGTAACTAAAAAAACTAAGTTTACTAAACTAATTTCAAAACTTCAAAGTTAAATTTACTAGAACTAAACAAAGTTTTGTAACAAAGAGTTCAACTCTTTGTGTCAAATAGAAGCAATCATATTCTTTACCCTCTTCCGAGTGCGTAAAGAAGATTGATTAATCCAGAGTTTGGTCCCTAATTTCATTATTAGGTTGGGAGGATACTGATACACCTAAAATATATAGTGTTTTTAGACGCATTTTTATACCTATTTTTGAGATATTGCGTTTTAATGAAAGATATTTATGTGTTTTTCTTTCAGGTACAAGTAAAAAGTTAAAAAAATGCTAAAAGAAGTGAAAAAAGATCAAATTTAGAGCAAAAGGATGAAAATTGTGCTAAAGTGTTTTGGTGGCTAAGCGCTAAATCCGGCGCTTAAGCGCCGGTGAAATAGAGAAGGCCGCTTTTAAGCGTCAGATGTAATTATTTGGCGATTTTCTTCATTTGGCCTAATTTCGAAGAGACATTTGATGCACCTATTGGCTAAAGATAGTGATTTTCTTTATGATAATAACATAAATCAAAATATTATTAAATGTCTCGTGAAATGAATGAAAATATTATTAAAAGACTTGTGAAAGGAGGCATCCCTTGGAGAATACATCGAATTTGGACACATTATGAAAAATTTTCAAGGCACCTCTCGAGAAATTTATAAAAGAATGAAGTTGAGACATTTGAGGCGGGTGCTTGAAAGTTCTGAAAAGAGTTCGAAGAGGAGGAGTTCTGAGGAGTTTTGAGAGATAGTTTTGGAGAGATTTTCGAGCACCACATAAATTAACTTTATCTTTTTTTTATTTTTAGTTTATTTTGAGAGTGTTATAAAAGAGAAGATATTCAAATGAACTTCAAGTATTTGGGATAAGTTTTTATATTTTGTTTTGAACTACTTTTGGTTTTAATCGAGACTTCTTGTTGGTTTGACAATGATTTCTGCTTTTAAATTAAAGTGTGGATTTATTTTCTCCATGAATTTTGAGTATTTTTCTTTATCTTTCTCCTTAAAATGATAAGTAATTAAAAGTATTGGATGGAAGTTGTTGAGAGTATTGATCTTTAAAGTTGGAAGAAGTTGTGATGATTTAATTTCATGTACTTCATTTACTTCTTGATCTGGTCCATCTAGATGTTAAAATTTGTTGTGAGAACATGTAAGAACCGGGATGGTATTGTCTCAGTTAACAATTGGAAAGAATCACATGAGGTTGTATGAATGAGAATATAATTCATATAATTTAATGCAGATAAATATGGAAATAAACTTTGAAGGGTGTAGAGTATGAGAACTTTAAAGTGACAAGTTAAAGCCCCCAACTTTGTTTATTGTTTTAAGTTCTGATACGAGATGTTAGCCCCCAGGTGGAGGGAATCGAGAGAACTCTACAGTGAGAGCTGGTATATTCTCTGCTTAACCGGTCTTCAAAACTATTCAAACTTTAAATTAACCAATGTTCTTTATAGCATCTTTAGTAAGGGTAAAAAATATAGTTGCTCCTATTTAACACAGCACAATTAGCATACTTCCATAACATAATTCCTATACTTATTACTGATTCATGATAAGGAGAATTTTATTTTCATATCAAGTGATTTTCTTTCATATAAACTCAAGTGATCTTATTTAGTTGTTATTGTTTTGTCAAAATATCAAAAATAAAAAAAATATTTGAATTTTAATACTGTGAAATATCTATTGTTTAAGTAATTGTCTTTTTAGAATAGAAATTTTGTTGTTCAATAATGCATATTGCACAATTTTCCTGTGGGTTCAATATTCAGGACTTGATAAAAAATTTCAATATTACTTGATAATGATATGTATACTTACGTAGTATCCCAATATATAAATTAAAAAGTTAAATTCTTATTTTCTTCAGGATCAAATTTTTTGTTCTGTTGCAAAGTAAGGAAATATAACTGAAAATTAAAATTAAAGTAATTATTATACTGTTGCATATGAACAATCGGGATTAGATATCGACCGCCACTCCAGAGCTCCCACTACTCCCTCACCTGAGGGCTAACAATCTCACATTAGTTTCCAATCAACTGGACCAAATTGGGGACTTTAATATGCCGCCTTAAAATTTTCACTTCTAAATCCAACAAATTTTATTTCCCTATTTATTTGTATTCAACCACATGGATGACATCCTCTCTCATGGAATCGAATGTGATTCTCACTATGTTGTAGAAATCATAGCCCTTTCGGAACATATGTTTCTCAACACATATTAACGTTTCAATTGACCAAATCGAAAAGTAAATGAAGATCAAAGTTCGAATCATCAAAAAAATTTGACATTTAAAATCATATAGAACAAAATTAATTCTCACAAAACCATATCTCAATAGGGAGAAGGATAAAGAAGATTACTCATAATTCTTGAGAAGGACACGACAACACACGAATTTCATATATAAAAATAAGTTTACAAGACAAAAAAAATAAAAGAACACAACTTATCTCATAATCTTTTCCAAGTAAATCTCTAAAAGTTCTCTTCAAGCACTTTCCCTTTTTACAAGCACTCTTAATTCTCTCTTATAAGTGTAATGAAGAAGAAATCTCTCACATTCAATCTCCTCTTATAATCTTTGAAGAAAATCTCAAAGCTCTTGACTTTCTCTCTCTTGCCTTCTTCTTCCTCTTACTCTCACACCACACACACACACACACCCACTCACACACACTCACGCCACCCAAAACTCCTCTTCAAGGCCTTAACTTCTCTCTCTTTTATAAAAGGTTGTCTCCCTCAAAAAAGAATTCAAAATTCCCTCCAAAATTTTATCCAAAAGTCAACTCTTTTGAATTCAAAAGACATATCCAATGATCCAAGAGACATATCCATTCATAAATGAACCTTCCAAAGTGTCCATATGCATTGAATCACTCAAAGGGGTATTTAAAACAAGTGTTCCTTTGAAAATTCAAGCAAAATTCGTTCTGATCAGCATTAATCCGCAAAAGTCAGCTCTGGCGCATCATGTGCTAGTTCTCTGGATTTTGACGCATATTGCGTCAGTTTGTCGCATCAAGCATCACTCTGTAGCAGCTCCATCATTTTGCTTTTTTTGGCTCTGTTTCGTCATGTTTCAGTTGTGTTTCGCTCCTCGCAGATATTCTTACAAAATAAACATGAAAACAATATTTCTTTAAAATGTAATTTCATTCAAAAACATTTGAGAAATGTAAATTATATTAAGCATAGAAAGACATATCGAAATGTGTTGAATTAGAATTTTCTTTCTTGCTCGTTTTTACTCAAAATTACACCATTTTTGCTTCATTTTCTCCAAAATTTCATTTATTGGACCTGAAATAAAAAAAAATCTTTCTTTAAAGTGCAATATCATTAAAATTAAGCATAAAATTTATATGAATAACTAGATAATTTTTAGGCGTGTCAATGAACATATCCCAAATCTTAACTAATATGACATTCATGTTATAGGATTGTGGTAAACAACTGCGTCATATGCAAATACCCGATGAGAAGTCCCCGTGCATCTCAATACCTGACTTGACCAAGCATAAACTTTTACATAGGAGGTTGTCTAGTACGACAACTGTGTTAGAGACATCCCCAACCCACATGGGATATAAGTCTTTGTGCAGAGCATTTCCAGATTTGTAATTGAACCTCATTTTCTATTCTTTCCTGCGACAACTCAATCATTTTATATTGGTGAACGCAAGCCCCATTTCTTTGAGCTCTTCATGTTTAGGGTCATAGAAATTAAAGTTTCCTTCTTTTGACTTTAGGGCTATCGAGACTCCATTAGATGACATAATTAACAGATTGCTAACAAAAAGCCTCTGTTTGTGTTAGGCCGACTACCTTCACAACTGGATAGACTTAATGTATACATAGCTTAGGATGATGGATCTGTTGTATTTATGACCGACTTCCTCTATTTTTTTAGGGATTCTTGTCCTTCTTGTTGTCACCTCTTTTGAGCACTATTGATTCCTTTGACAAATCATTGATATCATCTCGTGGGTCCCTTATGCCCAGGCGTTGTTCCTCGTAGTAGTTACGATGATTCACTCTCTGCATTATGAACAAGCATAGGTGTTAGCAACATGATTCTCTTTTTTAAGATGATTTAAATCTTTTGTTTTCCTAAATAACTGGATAAAAAATAATATAAGCAATACTTTTTTTTTTATCAAGAGTGCTCTTGGACATCCCCAAGATGTAATTAATCAAAGAAATACATTCTTTTGGGAGCTCCTCCTGATTCAAAACAAACACAAAAACTTGTTTCTCTGGTCGTGAGTTTCTTTCATAAGTTTTCTTTGTTGATATGTTTCCAAGGTATTTTCGATTTGATATGACGCCAGATGTATGCTTTTGGGCTATCGTGCGAAAGCTACCTTATAAAAGTTATTAATGTTCTTTTTAATTGCTTGTCTATTTTTTTCATTTTTTTTGTTTCAGTTCCTCTCAAAAAAGAGATTTTTTCGGAAAGAAAATTATACGACGATGAAAACACATACTAACAAATCTAAAAAGTTACTACAAAAAGAACGTAAACATCTATGAATAAAATAACATGCCATGAAACACCACAGTGGAGTTCCACCTTGCCTACTATTTAATAATCAAAATGGATTTAAATATTTTTTAATGATGACTCATAAATTATGAATTATAAAATATATTTTATATTTTTATATTTCCACAACGATAATTGTTGAAAAGCAACTCTGTACTTATATTATATTCTCTCAAATATATAAGTTATAAAATAATTTAAAAATAACAATGAAAATTTTGTTAGATATTCATGTATACAATCAATATTTTTTATTGGTTAGTTATATTGTTAAAAAAATAGGAAATTTACATGCATGCCACATAATTCTTTGTATTTATATATCCAATATTTAAAATTTGACAATTATATTTATTAAAAAAAAATTGTTCTGTAAATTTAAACATGATATTGAATACTCTACTATTAAAAATTAATAAATATTATATTTTAAATATGGTACAAATTATTTGAATGTCAATATAAAAATTTAGATGTTAGATATATAAAAATATAAGATTGTAAATGCCCCCCAATTAAAATATAATTATGTTAGTATTTATGACTAATTTGTAAAGGGGAAAAAGAGAAAAAATTGAGTATAGAGCTGTGTACAACAAAGATTATTCAGAAGGTATTGAGTAGCGCAATTGCCTACACCGGAGGTTATTCAGAAGGAAAAAATATTACATCAGTACTATGTACGTAGAAGTAACATGTGCAGCCAATGAAATTACACCACGACATCACGCGCGACAGGGAAAAAAAAAACGGTGCAGTAACACGGGGAATATTTCTCCCCTGTGTTATTCATGTGTTATTGCGTGTTATTCATGCGTTATTGATGTATTATTGTGTTATTATAACACCAAGAATATTCTCATGACACAATAACACATGAATAACACACAATAACACCTGAATAACACTGGGAATTTTCCCGACAAAGAAAAAAGCGGCGCATATGTATTATTCATGTGTTATTGTGTGTTACTGATGTGTTATTGTGTTATTATAACAGCGGGAATATGAATAACACATGAATAACACATGAATAATACCGGGGGCATATTCTCCGTGTTACTGCACCTTTTTTTCTCGGTCATACGAAATATCGTAACGTGATTTTATTGGCTACGCAAATGAGTCTAGGTACATAATACTAATGTAATAAATTTTTTTTGAGAAGTTAATTTCTTCCTCTGCAAACGTCTAAGTACGACAAAATTTTCTCGGGAAAAAGGCACCAAAACGCTTAGCGCCAATCTGACTCACTTGTTCTCTCCCATAGGGAAAATATTTGTGTACATAAGACGTACGCAGCGCTACGTATGTCCAGAGGTTATTCAAGGGGTATATGAGGGGTTATATCAGGATTATACTTCTATGTAACCTCCATATAACCTATAAATGAATTTCTCATTTATGTAATTTTATGGATACAAATAAGCTATACAGAAATTAAAGTTAAAAGAGAATTAAGATGTTACGGTGGCATAACCACCGCGAATATAAGCAGCGCTGATGTACGCAAATATTTTTCCTCGCACAGCCCTGGCGCTACGAACTCCGGCGCCATCTTCTTCGCCGCCTTCTTCTATACCGCCACTTATCTCCTGGAATAATGACTTCTCCACATGTGGAGCTAACGGCTATTGCGTTGCTACCGTGCGAATCGCAGATCCTTCTTCTTCGATTGCCGAGATCGAGGGGACTGGCGTTATGTCGAAGGCTTGAATCTATGCTGACGTCGATGTGATTCGCCCCAAAAACTACTGGGACTACGGGTCTTTAACATTGGAATGGGGGTAAGCCTGTGGAATGAGCTGGAAAACCTAATCTTAGTTTATAATTATTGCTTTGGATTTATCCTTGGTTTGTATGAAGACGTCCGAGATTGTGTAATGTAGGTTTTTCAGTTTCAAATATAGGCAAAAACTACAATGTGAAGGAAAATAATTACTCGAGAGAGCAGAATATATAGGAAGCCAAATGATTGCATTAGTTACAGATTGATGGTAATGAAAATTTTCCTCAATATGTCTTCTAATGCTCCATTGGAGATGCCAATCTTGATATTTAGTAATGCTTGAAATTGGTTGGGTAAGTGGTAGCGCTTCAGTGAGGGCAGTTGCAAGTTCATAATCACAGTAACTATGCTTCATGGGAACGCCACTTTTAACTTCATATCTAACATAATGACAGTCTACTGCAACATATTTCATGCGAGAGCGAAAAATTGCTTTGGAGCTGACAGGTCGTACCAATATTTTTAAGGGATGTTTGGTAGCATAGTTTTAATAGGATTTAGGCATGGATTTAAGGTAAACCAAACAAAAAACAAAAAAAGAAAAATAAAACCAAACGCTCCATTAAATCAAAATTTTTGTTGTTCCTCTTCTCTATTTCTCGCATTCCGTCTATTTTACGATGTAAATTCAGATTCACTGAATCTGATTGCGGTGTGTATTTAAGGGATTTACTCCGCTTTCGCTTGCGAGCTCCATCTCTATCGCCCAAGGTTTGATAAATCTAAATTTAGTGGATTTGATAAAACCTATTTAACATAAAACCAAGTTACAACAAAACATTGTTTTAGAATTGATCGCAAAATTGTCACAATAGATGACAAGAGATTTGTCAACAACAACAACAACAAACCTTTATCTCATTAGGTGTGGTTGGCTACATGAATTCTTTTTCTCCATCCCGTCCTATTAAGTGTCATATTTTCATTTGATTCTAGTAGTTTAAGATTGTTTTTATACAATATGCTCTAGTCTTTTTAGGTCTACCTCCGTCTTCTTAACATAAGTCAAATCTAAAATATGTACTCTCATAATCGGATAATCAGATAGTCAAAATTTAATATGACCAAACCATCTAAGACGACTCTCTCTAATCTTGTCCGCAACTGGAGCTGCACCTACCCTATCATGGATATATTCATTTCGCATATTGTCTCTAAGTGTCAAACCACTCATCCAACCAAGCATTCAATGAGGATATTTGTCCTATTCGGAAAATTTTTATAGATGAGAAAATATACATTGTAGTTCAATAGTAATGGTGATAACAAATAGATATTTGGCCTCAAAAAAAAAAGCAAGGAAGCACACACTTTTTCTTGTAGGAGCACAAAATAGGCTTGTGATCAAGATACACAAGGTAAGTACTAGGAAGTATAATCATCCTTAATTTTTGCCTAACCAACATCATAAATGGCATGTAGTGATATGGAGGTATCACAAGAAAGATGACATCTAGATGAATCGCCCCATAGGAAGATCAAATATGGGCTTGTTGGCAAATGGTGTAGCTGCAGTCTTGGTACCTGATCATATATGTGCAAATAAGTAGATCACTAATGCGCCTTCCTTGTGACATAAGAGGCCTAGATGAAGTCGCGGTAACTTCACACCGAGTAAGAAGGCCCAATATCTTTGTAGAAGAATGATTGGGCCAAAAGAGCATTGAGCCGTAGTGTCATAACATCACTGTTCCATATAGGTATCATTATCAGCACTTGATGATATTCCAATTTTTTGTGGTTGCTTGGTACATGAAATGTGAGAGCTTGTTAACTGTAAATACATTTTGGTCATGTAAGACATTAATATTGAAGGCCACTGACAATGACAATAATCATAGGATTTGTCAAGGTATTGCTAGAGTGAAGATTAAATGTGGGCTTGTTGTGGTGCAGCAACAGTCTTGACACTGAATCATATGTGCACAAGCAAGTCAATCACTAACATGCCTTTCTTGTGACATAAGAAGCCTAGAGAAAGTTGTGGTAACTTCACCACCAAGTAAAATGAAGGTCCAATATCTTTGTTGGAGAATCATTGGGCTAAAAGAGCTATGAAGCGTTGCACCATAACATCATTGTCCCAATTACGTATCATAATCAACATTTGACGACATTCTAATTTTTTTGGTTGCTTGGTGCATGAACTGTTAGAGCATATTAATATCAAAGACAGTGTTGGTTATGTAATACTGAGAATGATACAATACTACATTGGATTTGCCAAGGTAGAGCTATTGTGAAGCTTAAATGTGAGCTTGTCGGCAGGTGGCTTAGCAACAGTCTTATCACATGATCATATGTACGCTAGTAAGTAGATCACCAATGTACCTTCCTTGAAACTTTGATGAAGGCGTATGGTATGAAGGTAAAGCTAATACCTATACTTTGGATTGCAAGGGAAGGAAATTCCGACTTGTACATCATAATGGTAATTAAAAAAACCAACAACCTGTTCCCAATGCTTGTCTGACAGATTCCAGAATTGAAATTCTACAGGAATTTAAAGATGCATGACAAATATATGCAGTTTTGTTTGTAGAGCAGCATGGTGATATCCAGGAAATTCCTATTAAAGTTCAACAATTGCTGCAGCAATTTAGTGACCCGATTTCTAAAGAACTACCTCATAATCTACCTCCCATGAGATCTATGCAACATCATATTGAATTTCTTCCAGGACGAGTGATACCTAACTTACCTCACTATATGTTGAGTCCTAAAGACTCCAGGTTCTCCAGGATTTTGTGGAGGAACTTCTCAAGAAACAATTGGTCCAACCAAGCATTGTCCCATGCGCTGTACCTGCCTTTGTTGTGCCGTAGAAGAATGGGAAATGGTGATTATGCATAGACAACCGAGCTATCATCAAGATAACTGTCAAGTTTCTTTTTCTGATACATTGACTGGAAGATCTCTTGAAGAAACTATCTGAAGCTCAACTTATATTAGTCTATAGTGCCTTCTATGATTTACCTTTACAGCACCTAACTTTACTGTTTGAGAACTTAAGGGAATTTAAAATGTATCTCAATTTATAGAAATTAGAATTTGTTGTTACAAACATCCTCTTCCTTGGTTATTTTGTTAGCGATGGTGGAATTAAACAGATCCTAACAAATTTTCTGCAATCCAGTTCCCACCTTTATTTCTGAAGTTCGAAACTTCAATGGGTTGGCTAACTTTTATCAAAGTTTTTAGTCACAGATTTAGTGCCTTGGCGACGCCACTTACTGATTGTTTGATGGGAAAATCCTTTGTGTGGCAGCATACCAGTATCAAAGCTTCAAAAATATTAAGGAAGCCTTGTGTAAAGCATTGGTGCTGGCCATCCCCACTTTGGCAAATCGTTTAGAGTTGAAGTAGATGCCCTCTTTCTATTGGCATTGGCACAATTTTATTGCATGAGGACGGACTAATAGAATTCTTCAGCAAAACTAAGTACAACTAGGCAAAAGTGGACAACATACGAACACGAGTTATATGCGGTGGAGTGACGCCAAGAATTTTTTTTAATAGCGATCACAAATCCTATAGTTTTTACAAACTCAGACAACATTGAGCAGCATGCATATGAGATGGATTGTCTTTTTGCAAAAAATTAGCTTTGTTCTTGGCCACAAAGTAGAGAAAAGCAACAAGGTTGCTGATGCTCTTAGCAGGGGAGCTAATTTGTTGGTGGCAGTTTGTTGAGAATTTTAGGGCAAAGAAACACAAGAATCAACACAAATTTAGAAGAAACACAGAGATATAACGAGGTTCGACAAAGATGCCTACGTCATTGGGAGCAGACCGACGACATTCCTTCAATTCAAAAAATGAGTACAAGATATAAACCTAGGGGTATAAACAAACATATATATAATCCTGAAATACAATATATAATTACAGAATTACCCATGTACTGTACCATAGGGGTGTTACCCCCGCACTCCCAACCCACATAACGAAAAACTCCTCAAATTAGACAGATGCTTCCGCTCCAGGATCTGTCCCTTATATGATTGTTGACCTCACTTTTGGTTGAGACATAGTTTCTCCTTTTTTTACAGTCTAGGATCTAGTCATAGGACTTTCCCGTCTACTATTCCTAGAAAACTAGCGAAGGAACCCTCCCCGTTAAAAATTCCAAGCCTTTCTTCGCTCGACTTAAAGTTATGCATACTAGTTTTGGCCTCTAGCACTTAGTAGGTGGGGCTACTGTGAAGAAGCTCAAGGAGAATCTCTATAGGACTGTTGGCCTTAGGATTGGTTGTACGCGTTGACCTGACATCGTCGCACTCCGCACCGTCTTGTTTAATTGAGCTCGAGCTGAGTTTTGGACGTAATTCGGGTCGCGACGCGTTTTTATTCTGATCGTCAACGAGGTTGCCTAAACAACTTCGATTGACGAAATGGATTGCGTCGACGCGTTCGGAACGTCGATTTTGCCTAGGGGGAACGTTCTCTTCACTACGGCGACGTGTCTGAGGAAAGATACACATTTAAGTGTTAATTATAATAATAAATAATCTTTTATTACTATTATTATAATTAATAACTTATATTAATCCCTAACCTAATTTTATTTTAATTCCCCTCCCTTCTTCTGTGTCTCGATCCCGTGGGCCTTAGGGTTGGCTCGTTCGGTCGCTTGGCCCGCTCCCTCTTCGGCCGTTTGAACGGCTCGTTCCCGCATTCGCCTCTCGCATGCCCGACCGTAGCGCAGACTCCCCATTCCTTATCGGATCTCATCCTCTGCGAGGATCTCATCCTCTGCCTCTCTTGCACGCCCTTATGGGGCGTCTGCTCCTCCTGTTTCCTCGAGTC
>NEWO01000137.1:1162494-1178545 GCA_003013225.1 Phalaenopsis aphrodite
ACCTCAATCCTTTCTATTTCTTGTTTTGCTTCTTAACCTTATTGTAATAGTCAATTTATGCATAGCTTGTTTTATACATGCTGTTTGAAATTTCGAATAATTATTTATATGTATTGTTCAGCTACTGATTGTGATGCTTTGACATTGGAGAGAATACCCCAGTCAATGAAGAGAAAACAATCTAAGAATTGTGACGTAAATGTTAAATTACAACTTTAAAGTTCAAACCTATTACAAATTAACTTCTAATCACACAAAGAAATTCTGTAATTTATTCTCTTTAAACAAAATTTACGTCCACAACCACAACAGTTCACTTTTAAGCATCCACTTAAATCAATGACCTATTGGCCTACGAGCATGGTTAAGATTCCTCTTCACAGATTGCCTTCTGATTTGAAAAATGTACTCAGAAATCCATAAACTAATAGTTCTAAAACATATTACTTTCTCAATAAAATTCTCCCGTACAAAAATAAACAAACAGCAAAAAGAGAAAAGAAAATCCTAGCTGCTTGTCCTAGAACCGAAATTCAGCTAGGAAAAAAAAAACAATGGCACGGATTTATAAAACATTCAAATGATTGGTAACATAAAGTAACAGAATCTAGTAATATTCTACCCAAACAAAGCTCCCAATGAACAAGAAGAATAACCCCTTCAAGCAACTAACGGCGACCATCATATCCAAAACTAACAAATACGTACAAAAAGGGCAAAAAAACAAATAAGTCATCCTTCTAAAATTACAGGTAAAATTACAAGCGAAGGGGAACGAAAAGAAGAATGCTAAGAACACAAATTTACATAGAATTAAGAGCAGTTGATGAATGAAAAAGCACTAGCAGAGAATACCTTAGGGTTTGTGAGGAAAATAGAGCGGATAGATTCCTTATCACTAGCAGAATCCCGGATCAAAGAGCACCAACAGAGATTGTCAGAGAAAACAAACGCACGAGCCAGAATTAACAATGAGGAAAGCGGACTGTGACGAAGAGGCAAGAGAAGAAAAACAGAAAGCGGAGAGTTCGGCGTCAAGCAGATGAATTTCGCAGAGGGTTATTATGGTTGAACATCTTCCACGAACGCTGGGCAGCGGATTTCGACCTGTGGCGGGCTTTCAGCGCCAAAACAAACAGAAATTTTTGGCGGTCTGCCGCCGCGAAACTCTGCGACCGCAGTCCCAAACGGACCCTTAAGCTTTGAATAACCTCTCTTCATATGACCTGAGTCCTTTCACTTATAGCAGTGAATTGTTTTTTTTATCTTTAGATTTTGATTTGAAATTTTTCGTCTTCCAGAACTCTCATTCTCTTTCTTTCCTCCATGATCATGATTGCCCTTAACATATAAACTATCACCATGAGAGTTTTTCTCTGCATTCTGCTTCTATTTTTGTGAACCAACAATGCTGCAGTAATCTTATCAACTTTGATATTTTTTTTCTCGTAAGTAAGAGTAGTCACCAGATGTTCATTAGAAGAAGATAATGAACACTACAAAATTATTGTTCTGTCTTCATTCTCAATACTCACATCAAACCGTGATAAATTTGTGATTATTTCATTGAAGACATTCAGATGTTGCGCTAGATTAGAATCTTCTTGCATTTTTAGCCCATACAATTTTTCTTCAGATACAATTTTTTTCTCAGAGATTTGGACATAAACTGAGTTTCTAATTTCTTCTATACCTCCCTTGGAGATTTTAGATTCATTACGTGATACATAACCTCATATATCAGACATAAGCGACGGTTGATGCCGCTCGTTGTTGCAATTTTTCTCAATATTCATCATTCATGGCATCCAGTTTCAATTCTTGCAAAACTTTCAAGATTCATTGTTGTGCCTACAAATCTTTCGTCATTGTCTGTCATAATCCGAAGTTACTAGTTCCATCGAACTTCATCACTTCAAATTTTGCACCAGACATTGACATCTGAAATTACTCTTGCTGCGAATTTCTTCTGCAAAATTCCACTGCCTCAGTAATCCTTCGTGGAAGCCGAAATTCCTTTGTACAAAATCCTTCACTGAAAATCAGAACTCCTTCGCGAACTGCTGAAGAAGGATGGGAAGTGGCGAACAGATTCTTTTGTCACGTGCAAACCTATGCAAACACCTCCTGCTGCAATTCGTCAAAGCAAGATGAACTCCTCCTGCTGCAATTCATCGCGAACTCCTGCAATTCGTCGAAGCCCCTTTGCGAATTCCTCTAAGCATCGCGTGAATCTGCAGGTCTATCGCGATTCTCGTTGATCTGCCCAAACACCTTCGCCAAACTCCTTCAGTTCGCCAAAATGCTTGCAGTCCTGCTTGCGCCGAAAGTCATGATTCGCCTGTTGTTCTTGTGTCGAAGCCCTAGTCGAACATTTCTCTGTCAAATCGCCTTCTTCCTTGGGCCGAAATTCTCTTCCGCCCTAGATTCTCGCTCTAATACTACTTGTTGAGAATTTTAGGGCAAAGAAACACAAAAATCGACACAAATCCAGAAGAAAAGACAAAGATTTAATGAGATTCGGGAAAGATGTTTATATTCTCGGGAGCAGAGCGGCAGTTTTCCTTCAATTCAAAACGAGAGAACTGGATACAAACCTATATAACTCTGGAGTAGAATATGTAATTACAGAATAACCCTTGTATCGTACCACCCCCAACCCGCATAACGAAAAACTTCTCAAATTGAACAAATGCTTCCGCTCCACTCCTATGAGCCATACCTAACACAATTCAACCCATGATCACGAGAATGGAAGCTTTTAGAGAACAATACAACTGGGATGATGATTTTGCGGAGCCTTGGCACACTTGTGTAAACAAATCACCAGTCGCTGATTACGCTATAAAGCATGCCTTTTTATTTATAAAGTAATTAATTATATATTTCAAGTACTTCGGTGCGTACTCAACTCATTGAAGACATGCATGCCGGTGGACTTACAACTCATGCAGGGAGGGGAAATTCTATAGCACAATTATCTGCTTGATTCTTCTGGCCAAAGCTTCGACAAGATGTTTTTCGTTTCTCTGAACGGTGGCTACATGTCAATCTTACAAGGGAACTTCGCAAAACACGTGTTTGTATCTTCCTCTACTGATTCCTGACACCATTTGGGAGGATTTGACTTGATTTTTTTTTTGGGTTTACCTAGAACAAAAAAAGGGTTTGATTCTGTTATGGTTGTAGTAAATCGGTTCTAAAAATGTCACACTTCATTGCTTGCGAAAAGACATTTGAGGCCCTCAACATTGCTCGACTATTTTTTCTGGAAATAGTTTCACTTCGCGGGTTTCCGAGAAGCTTAAATTCTGATAGGGATGTTAAATTCATGAGCTTTTTTTGGCAAGCAATGAAAAGTCTACGTGGTGATCTTTGCTTGAGTCTGCTTACTACCCACGAACCGATGGGCGAACAAAAGTTAGAAATAGGACACACAATACTATAGTGCGATGTTTGGCCGGTCACCAACCTTAACAATGGGACGAAGTATTAAGTCAAGCTGAGTTTGCTTATAACTCTATGACCAACTGATCTACAGGTCGTTCTCCATTTAGCTTTGTTTATACAAAAGCACCCAACCATATCATGGATTTGGCTGTTCTACCTGCAGCTCGCAACAAGGCTGCTGAAACCTTGACAGATTTTTCAGATATGCTTGAAGAGGTCGAAACAAAATTAACCACTTACACACAACATTATAAGTGGTAGGCAGATAAAGGGTGGCGCAACGGAGTTTGTAATATGGGTCACGATCTATTTGCTCAAGGAAGGATTTCTTGTGGGGACTTACTCCAAGCTAAAGCCTTGCAAGCTAGGCCCTTGTTCCCATGATTAAAAAAAAATCAAATGACAATTCGTAAGTTTAGAGTTACCATCGTATTTTAGTATCTTTCCTACAGTCAATGTGAGAGACATTTATAAATATCACCCTCCGAATTCCGTGGCTGTCACCGAACTCTGTCTGAGTTCTTCTGAAGCGGAGGAGAATATGGCATAGCAGATGACCTCGCGTAATTGGAATTTATATGCTTTTCTATTTTCCTAGTTTATTATTACAGCAGTTGGTAAGCCTCATTAAGTTAGCTTATGTTTAATTCCTTCTTATCTCAACCTTAATAGTGGTCAGAAACTATATATACTTGTAGTAATGAGAGGGATCACGGATCTAGGTATTATTCAGATTTAACTTCTGCATATTCTTGTCTTCTTCCCGAATTCTTTTTTGCTACTCCGTTTTTTTCCGGTTGCCTTTTCAGGTTTATCTTGGGCTGCATCATTTTGTTATTCATAATGATGATTTGCCTCCTGTACACTTAAGAAAATGTGAATTTTCTCCAAGTATTTTTTCAGGAATTGTTTATGTGGGAGACAACTTGACACCGTTGATGAGTATTTTAATCCTTCAACCGATCAAAAAGTTTAGGATCAAGAGACCTTTTCAAAATTGAAATTGAACAATCGTAATCTTAGGGCAACGAAAGAGTACGTGAAAGCTTTGATCTTTGAGATGAGTATGACTTGTGATCTGAGCCTTGCCATTGGATGTTTTTGAAATTGGTGATGAAGTTGATCTAATTTGGACCATTAGATCTTAAGGCAATAGACAAATAGGTGAATCCTTGGGGTTTGACATTAATGTTTTTGATTATTTGAATCGTAATCTTGGTATTTTTTTTAGATAGTGAGATTAATGTTCGAGATGATGTGTGAGTTGAATTCACACATTCTAGTTGAGGCTTTGAGATCAGTGTTACTCCCTAACCTTTTGATTGATGAGTAATACATTTTGAATTGATTTGATTGTTCAAATGTTATTGCAAAGTATGAATCTTGAAGTTCTTGATCAAATGATTGAGATTAATGTTAATAAGATAATTTTATCCAAGTATCAAGCAAGCAAAATTTTAAAGGTCTCAAATCTTCCTATGAAAATGTTTGACTGCATTAGAAGATTAACTAACCATGAACAAAGTCTGTTTTGCTTGCACTTATTTCTTGTACCTAACAATTTGAGTATCACCCCTAATGTGTCTAACAATTCGAGTATCACCTTCTTAAGACCAACTGTGTCAGAGGGGATTCGAACCACTCACCAGAGGGGTATTATACTGTGAATGTCAATCAATAGGCTGAGGCACGCGACACATATATTATGTGTGTTTGTGTGTCTATGATTTTATTATGTATGAAAATATGTATTTTATTTTAAAATTTAAAAATAATAATATTTTTGAAGTGATATAAAAAAATTAGGTGGTATAAAAAGTAAAGTTTAGATGTTAGATGTGTAAATACATACTAACCGTGTGGTTCAAATGCCTAACTTAAAAAACATCATAATATCATGAAAGAGCATTGACATAACGCCCAATTCCTAGTATTTACATAGCTAATACCTAAACTTTAATTTTTATATTTATATCATTCAAATCTTTCATATCATGTAAAAAATATTACCATATTTAATTTTTAAAAAAAGAAATACACAATTTTAATGCACAAGGTGGCATGTATATAAAAATTGAAGTGTAGCTGTCAGAAATATAAATACATATAAACTCTGTGTTATGTATGTAAATCTTCCTTAATATAACCAGTTGTCGGAGGTGTCGTGAGCCGTGTAAATTCGTAGCTCTGCCATTTGATCAATCCCTTGTACTCAACCTGTTTTTAAGTTTTTGCCCAGACGGAAAGCCACACAGCCGATGCGTGCGAGAAACCTACCACCACGTGTTTCTCTTCACGCCCCCACAAGCTTTCCACAAGATCACTCAACGGAAACAGATCTCAAACAAGCGTCGGGGAAGAAACAAGAACAAAAAAACTCGGATAAGAAGTCCAGAATCAGCTCAAATATATCATCTATGGCCATAATCAACCCTCGCTCTCTCAGACATAAAAAGCTCCGTCCTTTACCAGTTTAACTAAAGCTCAGAAGAGAGAGCAGCAGAAACCATGCTTCGGCTACAGCTCTGCAACTACGCAATCACTGCAACACGGTTTGCCGGAGACCAAGCTCGACGGAGTGGAAGCGTACTTCGGCTTCAAAGCTTGAGCTTTCTGCCGTCGAGATTTTGCCAACTCTGCGTCGTCAGAGCATTGAAAGATGAACCAGATGGGCGGAGCAGTGGATTCGCCGGCCAGAGTTGGGATCCAGGGCTGGAAAATGAGGTTCCTTTCGAGCAGAGACCTGTGAGTTTAGCTTTTCCCTTCCGTTTTCTGCTGTTTTTCCCTTCTACTTCAATAAGGTTTTGAAAATTTAATTCATCTACAGGTGAATGAGTATTCGTCGTTGAAGAGCGGTATACTATACTCGTGGGGTGAACTTAAGCCAGGATCATTTTTCCTGCGCCTTGGTGGCTTGTTTTTAGTGACATTTAGTGTTCTGGCAGCGCCAATCGCTGCTGCAAGCTTTAGTCCTACTAAGGTATGAGCGAACAAACCAACCATTATGATTAGTTGATTACCATAGATCGAAAATGATTTAATTAGTCTTGCTTTAGTATTATTAGGCAGAAAATAAAGGTTTTTTCTTGGATGATTCTGCCAATTTTTATGTGAATTTTTGCTGTAAATTTAGGATCCACTGAGATTTGCGCTGGCAGCTGGGACTGGCACTCTTCTTTTGGTGTCTCTCGTTGTTCTGAGAATATATTTGGTATGAGTACATTTTTTGTGCCCTTGGACATTACTTGCTATTAAATAAAACAAATAATGGCACTATCAACATTCAATAAAAATTACTGCAAATGTTTCTTATGATGTTGAGATAAAAGTGATATGTTCTTAATGCTAGAAGTTTTTTTTGTCTTTTTTGTTGTCCTAATTCAAGATGGCAACAAGAAAGGAAAGGGGTTTAAGCAACTCCCACCTTGGGAACTCCAAGAAAAGTAGTAGTCCTCATTGCATCGATGATGGTTCCATGTATGCCGATCGAACAAGTGATAGACTAATACAAGGAGAGTAGAGAACATGAAGTGATAAACTTGTCCTGAAACCCAGGAATTTTGATTCAATTCAGATTTCCCTCAATAAATTTTTCAAAAGAAAGACAACTTGTCATTCCACCCACTCAGAGACGAAATGCAAAACAAATATATCCGTGAAAGGGTTGGTGTTACTCCAATGGCAGACAATATCAGAGAGAGTCATCTTTGATGATTTGGCCGCATTACTATCTGATGATCTTGTTAGGAGAGTAGATATTTAAGATTTGACTTTTAGTAAGAAAGGTAGAGGTAGACCTAAAAAGACTCGGGCATGTTGTATAAAAAATGATCTTAATCTATTAGAGTTAATTGAAAATATGACACTCAATTGGGCACAATTGAGAAAAATGATTCATGTAGTCGACCTTACTTATTGGGAAAAAGACTTTGCTGTTGTATCTAACAAGTACAAATCATCTAAGTTTGTTTTTAGTCATGTTATGTTCAAAATATGATATACCAATGTTAATATAGTCATTCATTAACTTATCCATCTTAATTTTGGCACACAATCATCCGAACTTTATAATTTCTATCATACATAAATTAGATATCAATGACTTTATTGTAGCTCAATAGTTGGATCAAAACAACATTACTGAACAACTTACAATTTAAGAAAATTCATGTGCGAACCTCATAATATTTGTTGATCACATATAGGGGTGTGTAATTGGTTTGTTCAGTCGGATTAGCTGGCATATTTGTTAAAACAATTAAATCAAAACAGAGCAGATAAAACCAAATTCATCAAATAAAATGTAGAATTGAGACAAACTGAACCGAAATGTGAGTGAATTACTAACCCTTTTTGATTCAACAGGGATGGAGCTATGTTGGAGATAGACTACTTTCAGCGGTGATTCCTTATGAGGAGACGGGGTGGTATGATGGACAAATGTGGGTTAAGCCACCTGAGGTAAGCACATCCTTCTACAAAGGTTTTAATTTTATTCATCCAATAAGATTTATATACATACGACTCAATTCATTTGAATTTTGCATATGTAACAGCTAAACTTCAATTTTTACCTACATGCCACCTTACCTATGTATAAAAAGAGATATTTCACTTGTTAAAAGTTAAAATTGGTGGTATTTTTTATGTAGTATGTTAGACTTGGGTGGTATAAATGTAATAAGTTTAATTTTTTGATACCTAATTACGTAGGAATTAGGTGGTATGTATGTAAACGCCCCTTCATGTACACACACACACAGATATATATATATATATATATATATATATATATATATATATATATATATATATATATATATATATATATATATATATATATATATATATATATATATATATATATATATATATATATATATATATCCCATAAGAATTTGATAAGATTCTAGTTCGACGTCAAAATCGGCACGTTTTTCTAAAAAATTAGGGTGAACACAACTTTTTTTCAATAACCAAAGAACTCAACAATAATACAAAGATAAGCCCCTACAATTCGAGAGATAGGCGATCTCTTCCAATTCCTACAGTTTGTAAACCTAAGACTCACAACGCAATCTCATGCGTAACCCTAATCCTAAACATAGCCTTATTATACCCCACACTCATAATAATAAAAGATTAAATTGCCTTTAGCAATACAAAAGACAAACTTGCCCTTAGAAATTGATCACTCCCAAATAATTTTTTTTTTTTCAAAAAATGATTTTAAAATTTTTTATTGCAGGTTCTTGCTCGAGACAGGTTATTGGGTTCTTATAAGGTATGTTATAATATACGTAATTTTTTTTAAGAAATTGATCATTTTAAATACTGTGAGGCTCGTTGTTTGCGAACAACTTGTGTTCGGCTTGCTAAGTTGCTCTTGTTCGATTCATTCGCTAAGCAAACGAGCCGAACATGAACAAATTTTTTTGTGCTTGATATATAAATGAGCTAAACACAAACAAAATTTTGTTCGCTCATGTTCGGCCCATTTTAGCTTGATATATAAACGAGCCGAACACAAACTATGATTTTTTTTAAAGAGTTGAACACGAACAACACCCCTAACACTAGTTTACGATATTTTTCTCTATTTCTTTTTTTTTTTACAGTGTAAGGATTAAACCATATGATATCAGAAAGAACTGCATATAAAATTTTCAAATTAATAAAGTCAGATGAAGTGTTTCTCTAACATTTTAATGCTAAAATTTCAGGATCTTGGCATGTTTCATTCATCCATCCCATCCAAGTTCATAAATTTTTTTCTCTAATGATTCACCAAAAAAAAAATTAAGAAATTTAAAATTTGTAATCATACTAAAACATTCTATATAAAAAATAAAATTAAAGGGGGATTTACGTACATGCCACACAATTCTTATATATTTACATACCTAACACCTAAACATTGATATTTGCATTCATATCACCATCATTATCTTTTTAAAATGAAATATACTTTTTCATGCACTCGTTTATAACACCAAGGTGCTATAAGCTTAAATATCGAACTTTGGGTGTTAGAAACATAAATACAGTAGACTGGTGTGGTATGTAAGTCAATTTCCAAATTTAAAACGTGAAGATTTTTTGGCCAAAAAATTCCATTTTAATATTTGATCAAAGACAATAAATTTATGCTTAAATGATTTTTTTAGGAGCTCTAAATCAGCTTTGAATTTCATGTATGCCAAACAAAATCAGGTGAAGCCAGTGATCAAGTTGCTGAAGCAAACATTAGTGGTCACAGGAGCTTCGCTGGTCGCTGCAGTATCATTATTCATCTTTGCTTCCCCCGTAGAGAACTTCGCGCATTCCGTATTCCAATCGAAAGAAACTTATTCAAATCCCCCAATTTCTAAAGTTAAAACAAGTCTAAGGTAAGAAATACTATTTTTTTTATTGAGAAAGTGTCAAAATAGTCTTCCTTACTCTTTTGCATGAGTCATTTTAGTCCCAGATACTATAAAAATATCAATTTAGTGCCTGGCTCTTTGAATATAGAATGAAGAAGTCCACACGTCAAACTATTTCAGCTATAATTTAAGCAGTTAGACTTATTAGTCGCATTTACATATGTACCACTCAATTCCTATGCTATATATTTACATATCTAGCTCCCAAACTTTAATTTTTATATTTATACCACTCAATTCTTTAATATCACATCAAATATACCATTATTTTAAAGTTTTAAAAGTAAAATACAACTTTTCATGCATGGGTAAGGTGGCATGTATGTAAAAAATCAAAGTTTAGGTGTTAGTTTTGTAAATATATAGGAATTGAGTGGTATGTATTTGAATCTTCCTTATTATTACTCATGTGTGATTGAGTCTACAACTAATAATACATCATGTTTATAGCAAGAATGAACTGCTTAGACTACCAGCGGATGTAATTAGAGACGATGAGCTCGCAGCCGCAGCAGCCGAGGCTGCTGATGGAAGGCCAGTTTACTGTAGAGACCGGTTCTATCGTGCGCTCGCCGGAGGACAGTACTGTAAGTGGGATGATCTACTAAACTAGTTGTTTGATATTTCTTTTAGTTAAATCTGTGAAAACGAAGATGTTGTATTCTCCAAGAGCTAAATACAAGCCATGGAAGCTGACTTCTGCTGCTTGAGAAGAGCGCTTTGTTCAAAGTTGGAAGATTAGCAGAAAGTCTCATTTGTTACAGTAAGCAGTTTCTTGTTTGTGAATAATCTGTTATATTTTATCAGATGGTTTATGTGATACTTGTGATGAGAAGATGATGATGCTCGAAATTTTTTTTAAAAAAATGGTCATTTACATACATACATACATACATATATACATACATATATACATATATATATATATATATATATATATATATATATATATATATATATATATATATATATATATATATATATATATATATATATATATATATCTGATCAATTCGTATGTATTAGCATATCTAACACCTAAACTTCACTTTTTATATTTATACCGCCTAAATCTCTGATATCACAGAAAAAGTACCATCATTCTAAGTTTAAAATGTAAAATGCACATTTTTCATGCATGGTTAAGGTGGCATGCAAGTAAAAGTTGAAGTTTAGGTGTTAGATATGTAAATATATAACTTTTGTGTGGCAAAAAAATAAAAAGGTATTCATGCGAGCATGTGGAGTGAGCTCTCAAGCTAGCAATGTATAAATAGCAGATAAAGTAAATTATCAGTAAGAGAAGAACTAGGTGTTGTAAATATGTAGGCTAAGATTCATGATGCTGAGCCTGCGGATTCATGCACAGAAAAGTGTTTCGTTTGTCACGAGTTCTCTTTGGGATATGGTGTTGCTAATATGTGCCAGTCAATTCCCTATTGATTTACATATCTAACACCTATAGTTCAATTTTTACATTTTTATACCACCTTGTCTATGCATGAAAAGTTATATTTTACGTTTTAAAAGTTAAAATAGTGATATTTTTTATGCATTGTGAAAAAATTACGTGGTATAAATGTAAAAAATAAAGTTTTAAGTATTAGATACGTAAATGCATAGGAATTGGGTGGTTCTGTGTAAACTTCTCATTTATAATAGGAAACTTTACGTGCATAGCACCCAAATCTTATGTTGGAAATAGGTAATCCATCTTTTCATACATAGGTTAGGATGCTTATGGCGTTAAAATTAAAGTTTGGGTGAGAGATAAGTAAATGTTTATGAATTAGGTGCTATATATGTAAATTCATTTTTATAATATTTATGTGAAGATATTTTGATTCATGTCTAGGAATTGGGCTCGCTGGTCTTGATTGTTACATCATAAGTTATATTTTCTGAGCTTTTTATTTCAATTCTATGGAGATGAAATGTAATTTCCACTTCTTTCAATTAATATATGAATTGGCGCCTAATGTTGCTTGCATATCTTTTGACCTAAGTGATTAAAGAAGAATAACGAAAAATTCATTAGAGAGAAGAGAGGAGAGAGAGAGGAGAGAGAGGAGAGTCTTTTTTGTAACAGTCGATGGTGTGTAATTCTCAAGCTAATAAGATCCTGTACAATTCCGTGGACATAGTTAATTTGCCGAACCGCATAAATCTGTGTGTTCCTCTGTATTTTTGGTTTTGCGAATTTTTCTCGATCCAGTTTTTTCACATCATTGCCATTGTTTTTCACAACAACTAGTATCAGAGTTTTGATTTAGATCTAAGGAAGAATAATGGATGGAGACAAAGGGATGACATCGGGGATCTAGAAATTAAATGACATAAATTTTGGTTACTAGATGATAAAGAATGAGTACTACTTCTATGGGAAGAAATTTCATCTATTGTTGTTGGGAAATAAGCCGGAAAAGATGGACGAGGCGGAATGGAAGCTGTTAGATCGACAGGTTCTAAGGTTATTCAATTGACCATGTCGAGATTCGTTGCCCACAACGTCATCAAGGAGATGACTGCTGCAGATCTCATGGTGGTTTCATCAGGTATGTGTGAAAGACCATCGAAGAATAATAATGTACACTTGATGAAAAGTTATTCAACTTGAACATGGTGGAATGTGTGTCTGTTGATCAACATCTGAATGATTTTAATACTATCACAAATCAATTGTCGTCTGTTGAAATTGATTTTGACGATGAGACACGTGAGCTGATATTGTTGGCTTCATTGTCAAATAGCTGTGAAGTCATGAATATGGCAGTTAGCAATTCTGTAGGTAAATTCAAACTAAAATATGATGATATTCGAGATTTGATTTTTGTTTAGGAGGTGGAAAGATTCTAGCAAGACATCAGGTTTGAGTTCGACATTGATTGTTGATTACAGAGGGAGATCGCATGACAAACTAAAACAGAGGAAGATTAAAATCAAAGTTTGGACAACAAGCAACTTGTTGGAATTGTGGCAATGCTTGTCACATAAAAAGGAACTGCAAAAATCCTAAGAAGAAGGAGAATGATAGCGCAAATGTGGTAGCTGAAAAAATATAAGATGCAATATTGTTAATAGTTCACAGTTCTGTTGATGACTGGATACTGGATTCAGGGGCTTCCTTCCATACATCTTCACACCGTTAGTTGATGTGAAATTATCTTGCATTCGACTTTGGGAAGGTACATATGACTGATGGAAAAGCTCTGGACGTGGTGGTGATGAGAGATGTTGATATTATACTTCCTAACAGGAGCAAATGAACTTTCCAAAGTCAGACATGTTCCCGAGTTGAAGAAAAACCTCAGCTATGTTGGGCAGCTCAATGAGGGTGGTCATTCAGTAGTGTTCTCAGAAAACACCTAAAAGGTTACCTAGAGGAGCATAAGTACTTGCTTGGGATAAGAAAACTGACAATTATATATGATTACTAGTTTACTCAACACTATTGCTACTATATTTGCAGAGAGTGTGACAGATTTGGGACATTGCAGGCTTGGTCACATGAGTCGGAGCTATAAAGAAATCTTACAATACAAGAATTCGAGCAAGTGAGAGTTGATCAATAAGAAGGAGACAGATTCCCTGTCATGGAATCAGACGTGAGAACCGACAGAACTTCCACCATAGAAGAAGACATTGCACAACAGAAAGGTGTACCGAGTGAAGACTGTGTTTGATGGCAGTAAGAGGTACATAGTCGAACTTGTTGAAAATGACTTTCAACTGAGTCAGAATATTGCCCATGCAGTGGGAGTTGTTGACATATACAAAAGTAACCTAGGAAAAAACTTTGAGTTACAAGTCTATGTTGATACTGATATGTCGATTGAGGGTGTTACTCTTGAGAAAATGAAATTGTGTTCGACTTCAGGTGGTTTTCTGGCATGAATACCGGAGCTTTGAGTTGCAGAGATAGAGGATATCACGTTTGAGGAAAAGTATGATGCCGCCAGTAGGAGATACAATCAGTGAGTGATGCAGCTAGTGTCTCAGTCTCCATGTGGGAGATTTGCTGAGGAAGTTGGAGACCGGTCCATTATTCTCATGATTCAGTTTCGTGCATCTTAGGAAACTATTTAAATAATTGTTTTTAAATTGTTTCCTTCTATTTGTCTGCTACTTTCCTGATTACGATCGAAATTTAGAATCCAAAATATCAAACTAATCTAAATTTTGATAAATTGAACCTAACCAACCGAAATTTAATTTGATTTAAACGGTTCGGTTTTTAACAAATTGAAATTTAATTATCTATTGAAATTTGATTAAGAATAAGTATTACGAATTACATATCTTATCTACATATAATCAATTCAATTTCACAAAGTCTCTGTTTCTTTTAATCAAAGATTGCATACAATAAATAATTTGAATTTTTTTTAGTTTATTCCACATGAAATTAAATATAATAAAAAATTCTAATAAATTTTTATTTTCCAAATTAAAATCGAATATTAAAGTCTTAAGGATCGAAATTCAAATTTGAAACTGTACCGAACCAACTAAATTTGAACGGGTCAGTTTGGTTTTTCTGTTTTAGTCACATAATGCACACCCCTAATGTTGAGCTACATGCCTATAATCAAAATGTGTCTAGATGTAGCATAGGACGGCTCCGGTAAATCACTAGATCAAGTGACCCGACTAAGAGGATTCATTAGCTAATCTTATGCGGTGAATCCCAATTGTCAATTTCCCATAATAATTTAAAGTATGTGGTCGATCAACTCTTGTTCCCCAAATCATAAATGCTTTTGTGGGGGAGTTGGGGCTGCAATTGAGGCTTGTGGTCAAACCTGGGACCAATCAAAGTACTAATTCTATCAATGCTATGAAAATATCAAAATGATATTTAGACTAATTGGATGGGACAATTTAGTCTTTTTATTATAAATGTATTTGACTTGCTCTTCTGACTTGCTATGTTAAATATGATCTAAAATAATCCTAATTTCATCATATTTTATGACTTATTTTGATTTTTCTTTTTTTTTTATAATCTATAGCTCGTGGGTCCCACAAGCTGTCATGGTTTTCTCTCTTTGTGGGCCCCGAGGGGATGTGAACCGGCAGCCCCACCCATTGCGGGCTTTACCGTATTTTGCATTAAAAGTGGGGAGCGGTCAAAGTGTAGAAAGCTGAGGACTTTCTCATCTAAAATGATGAAAAGAAAAAAGAGTGAGTTTTGAAGAATTGATGAATTTTTATATGAGATTTGAAATAGCTGCGTCAGGTTTATTGGGGAAAAGAATTTACTTACCTAGATGCGTACATAATAAGGTGCACGGGATTTATATGGAGATTACAAGGGGGTTATAACCCGTTGTACCTCTCGTGTAACTCCCGTGTAACCTCCCGCGTAACCTCGCTGTAACCTTGTAATCTTAATGAATAAAATAAAAGCGCGGGTTACAGCTGAGTTACACGAAAGTTACAAGGAAGTTATAACACACTTGTAACCCCCATGTAACTCTCATATAACGTCTGTGTACCTTATTATGTACACATCTCTACGCACCCCTTAACGTACGCAAATTTTTTCCTTTATTGGGACGTTTAGGTGTTGGAATAATTTTGGGACGTATGGTCGAAGTATCGTTAGTATGCATGTACATCCCAATAAAGATCATGTATCATAGAGAGAAAATGAAAAGAGAGATGAGTGTGTGGAGAGGAAATCTCAGACACTATAATGAGTTGTTGCCTTCGAGGTACAGTAAGTTACAAGGATTCTGTAAGAGAGAGAAAAATAGTTAAAGATCATGTTAGGGAAAGATCCTTTCATCTCCTCTTTACTTTCCTTTTACATACAAGAGAGAGAAAATAATAAAATAATAAATTATACACTTTTGTATTATGCGGTAATCTTTCCAGGTGTCTTGATGAAAAAATTGTGATATGGGTGTCAGGCGGTGCCGGTACTAATAGAGTTGAGCTTTTAATGATGGATTGACACATGAACTTATTAATCTGCCCCCGCACAAGTGGTCTAGACCAGCCTTGCAAGCGGAATGCATACAACATTTTCGGCAAGCGGGCTCTATTTGGGAAAACAAGTAAAAAGAAAAAGTTTGTTGTATGACCGTATTTGTGTATACATTTTGATTACGCTCTAGGAGTAATGATACAACTTTTAACTTATATCAATGAAAAAAAGTATGGGCATTTAC
>NEWO01000137.1:1201017-1225227 GCA_003013225.1 Phalaenopsis aphrodite
CCCACTGCATGGGCAATATCCGGTCTGGTACAGACCATAGCATACATAAGTGAACCAATAGCTGAAGCGTAAGAAACCTTACTCATGTAATCTTGTTCCTCCTCTGACTTGGGTGATTGATTTTTGCTGAGTCTGAAGTGACTGCCTAAAGGCGTGCCAACTGGCTTGACCTTGTTCATATTGAACCTATTAAGCACTTTTTTCACATATTCAGCTTGTGAAAGTCTCAAAGTGCCTTTGACTCGATCTCTAACAATCCTCATGCCAAGGATTTGTTTTGCTGCTCCCAAATCCTTCATTGCAAAGTGTTCTGATATCTGCTTCTTCAGATTATTGATCTCATAAATGCTGGCCCCTGCAATAAGCATATCATCCACATACAACAACAGAATGATATATGAATGGTCAAAGTACCTGACATAGCAACAGTGTTCTGCCTGACATCTGCTGTATCCGACATTTTGCATGAAATTATCAAACTTCTTGTACCATTGTCTAGGAGTTTGCTTCAGACCATACAAACTCTTCTTCAATCTACAAACTGAATCTTCTTTTCCTTGTACCACGAACCCTCCAGGCTGGTGCATACAGATGTCTTCTTTAAGGTCTCCATGAAGAAAAGTTGTCTTCACATCTAATTGCTCCAAGATAGATCTTCGGTAGCAACCATAGCCAGGATCATCCTGATGGTTGTGAGTTTTACCACAGGAGAAAATATCTCAGAGTAATCAATGCCTTACTTTTGTTGAAAGTCTTTTGCAACAAGTCTGACCTTGTATCTTTTACTGTCATCAGACTCAGTCTTTACCCAGTACACCCACTTGTTGTGCAATGCCTTCTTCCCTGGGGGAAGTTCTGTCAGCTCTCATGTCTGGTTTCCTAATAGGGAATCCATCTTCTCCTTCATGGCCAGCTCCCACTTGCTAGAATTTTCATCTGTTAAGGTTTCTTCATAGCGCTGTGGTTCCCCACTGTCTGTCAGCAAGATGTAGTTTAAAGTTGGTGAGTAACGCTTTGGTGAACGCCTGCTCCTGACTGACCTACTAACGGCAGCTGGAGTAGTAAATGACTTTGGACCTGCCTGCGAAATAATAGGAATGGGTGCCCCGGACCCATTCTCCTCCTCATTCTCATGTCTGTCCTGCTCTGTGTCCTCTGGTAGATCATTGAACTCCACGAACTCTGACTCATGAGGAGCTACTCCAGAATTTGTATTGTCCTTGTCCTTGTACATCATCTTTTCATTGAAAATCACATTTCTGCTTATGATAATCTTCCGATCCTGATCATCCCAGAAACGGTAACCAAATGTTTCGTCACCATAACCAATGAAATAACATTTCTTTGACTTAGCATCAAACTTGCTACGTACATCAGGATTGATTAGCACATAAGAAAGACAACCAAAAGTTTTAAGATGAGAAAATTTGACCTCTTTGCCGCTCCAGACCTCCTCAGGTAATTTATAGTCTAATGGGACAAATGACCCTCTATTGATTAGGTAAACTGCAGTGCTGACCGCATCTGCCCAGAAGGTTGGTGGTAGTCTTGCGTGCAATCTCATGCTCCTAGCACGCTCATTGATGGTCCTGTTCATGCGTTCTGCAACTCCATTTTGTTGTGGTGTCCCGGGATGGTCTTCTCCATTCTGATACCTTGAGTTGCACAGTACTCCTTGAATCCACCATCAATGTATTCACCACCATTGTCAGATCTCAAACATTTCATTTTTAGATCTGTCTCTGTTTCAACCATGACCTTCTAAGTTTTGAACACAGAAAATACATCAGATTTATGTTTCAAAAAATAAACCCATACCTTTCTGTTGTGGTCATCTATGAATGTGACGTAATAGCGAGAGCCTCCAAGAGATGCCACTGGGGAAGACCCCCACACATCGGTGTGTACCAGTTTTAGTTTTCCTGCCTTTGACCCTGCCACCTTTCAGGAAACTGACATTCTTATGCTTCCCCATGATGCAACTTTCACACATGTCGAAATCAACGGACTTCAGTTCTGGTAGCTTGCCTATGGACTTAAGTTCTTTCATACCTCTCTCACTCATATGTCCAAGTCTGCAATGCCACATGTCTGATGTGCTCTCTGCAACTGTGGTATCAATATTGTTAATTAGACCAATTGTCATATATAGCGTATCAGTCTTCTTACCCCAAGCCAGTACCAGTGCTCCTTTAGTAACTTTCCATGTGTTATCAGAGAACATCACTGAATGACCTCCCTCATCAAGCTGCCCAACATATATGAGGTTCATTTTCAGTTCAGGAATGTGTCTAACCTTTAGCATGATCCATTTATTTTTGTTAGGGAGTGCAATTTCAACATCTCCTATCCCCACCACGTTCAAAGCTGCTCTATCAGCGAGGTACACTTTCCCAAAGTCACCTGAAACATAGTTTCTCATTAACTCCTGGTGAGAAGATGTGTGAAAAGAAGCCCCTGAGTCCAGTATCCAGTCGTCAACAGAGTTATGAACTGCAAGCAATAGCGCATCCTGCACTTCTTCAGTTACAGCGTTAGCACTGACGTTCTCCGTCTTCTTAGGATTTTTACAGTTCTTCTTTATATGGTCAGTTTTGCCACAATTCCAGCAGGTTGCTTGCTGACCAGGCTTTGACTTGCTCTTGCTTCTATGCTTTGATTTTGATCTTCCTTTGTTTGAGTTCCTGTTTTGTGATCTCCCTCTAAAATCAACATTCAGTGCTGAACTCGAACCTGAGATCTTGCCAGAATCTTTCTTGCGCATGTCTTCAACAAGAATCAAGTCACGAATATCATCATATTTCAGTTTGGTTTTACCTGCAGAGTTGCTAACTGCAATCTTCATGGCTTCCCAGCTATTTGGTAATGAAGCCAAAAATATCAGCGCACGTATCTCATCGTCAAAATCAATTTCAACGGACGATAATTGATTGGTAATAGTGTTGAAATCATTCAAATGTTGAACAACCAACACACCTTCCGCCATCTTCAGGTTGAATAACTTTTTTATCAAGTGCACCTTGTTATTCGCAGATGACTTTTCATACATACTTGATAAAGCCGCCATAAGATCTGTCGTCGTCTTCTCCTTTATGACATTGTGAGCAACGGACCTCGATAGGGTTAATCGAATAACTCCCAGAACCTGTCGATCCAACAGATTCCAATCAACCTCTTCCATCTTCTCCGGTCGTTTTCCCAGTAGTGTAAGATGAAGTTTTTTCCCATAGAGGTAATCCTCTATCTGCATCCTCCAGTATCCAAAATCCGTGTCGTTGAACTTCTCGATCCATGAAACCTTCACTTCGTCTCCGGCCATCGTTCTTCCTCAGATCCGAACCGGGGCTCTGATATCAATTGTTATGAAAAACGACGGCAATAAAGCGAAAACAAATCTAGAAAATTATACAAAAAAAAGCGACACAAGATTTACGTGGTTCGGCAAATTGCCTACGTCCACGAAGCTGTAGAGGATTTTACACCGTCGACCTTACAAGAAAGAATTCTCTCTCTCCTCACCTTCTCGCTCTCTCTAAACCGAGAGTCACACCAAGAAGAAGAAAGACAACTTTTGAAGAAAAGCTTTCTTGTGATTCCCTTATTTCAGTCTCATGACAAAGTATAATCCAAGGAGAGAAAACTGTTTTTGGAGAGTAATACACATCCCTGTAATCGGAGCCCCTTTTAAAGCTTCACAGTATCTAGCTTATTTTGGTAACCCTTAATTTCGTGATTCCATGGAATCATGCTTTAATGACCCATATAAAACCCATTAAGACAAGCTATCAAATTCATTGTCTTTTTCTCTATAACAGGAGGGGCGAAAAATTAATCTGGTAAAACTTAATTAATTAAGTTTTCCTTAATTCTTCCTGTCAATAGAAGACAACTGCTTTAAATAAAAATTGGGATTCATCAAGCTATGACAGAGAATAAAATACATAAAGAAAATAATTAAGAGTAGATAAATTATAATCAATTTATCAAAGAATCTGCCGTAATAGGAAGTGGACCGGGTCTCCACCTTCCTCAACACTAATTACTGTACCAGCACATAATATAGAAAGGAGAAAGGAGAAAGGAGAAAGGAGAAAGGAGAAAGGAGAAAGGAGAGGCAAGCTACTGTAGGATTTAGTAGTGCATTAATTGGTATATGAAAGCCGTAGCAATGTAATGAAGCAAGCCATAGAAGCTGATTAGGTACAATGAGAGTGATGAACGGCAAAGATTTAGGAAGTTTCTTTTGCCAAAACAGCAGTATAGTACGAAGGTTTCAGTAAGAATTTGTTGGTTGGATAGAACTAATTAATTTTGGTACGATAATCAAAGACAAAACAAAAAGTTGGTCCTTATTATGTCATGCTAGCTTATTTGAATCATTCAAATTGAATCGCATCCCATAATATAACTATTACGGCCTCTTCTTCTATATACCCTTTGTTTGTTGGTCATTAATTTGACAATTTCTTCATTATTTGGGTCCTCTTGCTATAGTTGTAGCTGTTTGTAAAATCAGTTGTGAATTTACTACAGGAATTTTCTTTTCTAACTTGTCTGTAGTAGTTATTGATGTTTGGAAAATCAAACTGGAAAGCTTTTTTTGCTGCTGCTATTTGTGATCAAATGAACCAGATACCCTCATTTATATTGGATCAAATGTAAATTAGCTTTTGTTTATCAATTAGAAGCTTGCGAATTTGTTAAATCAGATATATTTTTGCAAATTTTCATAATAAAACCTCCCATGATGATGATGCCAATATTTCCTTTGAACAAGCTGTTGAGAAGATTGTGTGTCGAGAACATTATACATAAGCGATGTGATCTGACTAATCGAAGCCTTGTTTTAGAGAGTTATAATCAAATGCGGTCAACCGGGAAGGATACCACTCAAGTTTATCTCTTATAATAAATAATTTTGATGCTTTGAAATTGTATTAAATGGTAGTAATTATCTTGCTTTTTGTTTAAGCAATATAACATAATTTTTTTTTCTCTTGAACCCATATAGTTTATCATTAGGCCTGGTATTTTTGTCATTATAAAATTGCAAATGGTGGTATGCACATGCATATTTTAGTTTAACCCAGTTTTATTTTCAAAATTTGAGCTTGTTTGAATTTGATGATGTTAACTTAGCACTAGGCAATTTTAACAGTCCGCTTGGACTAAGTTGGACCAACATGTGCTTGGGTTAATGTTGTTAGACCCATTAGGTTGAAGTTGCTTCTCCCTGTGCTACTGTCTTTTGTGAGCTGTAGTTTGAACCAGCTTTAACAGGCTAAAAGCCTAAAATATTGTGTTAATGGATTAATTTCACTTGATATAATAGTCTTTAATCGATGTTTGTCAGTTTTTCAGATAGGTTAAGTAGTTTATGAAAAGTTATACTTATGTGACTGTTTTCATTTTTAGCATGCTTCTATTGGTTGATGTGTCTATGCATATTGCTTGTACTTATAAGTTTTATCACATTTAAACTGATTTTATCGTACAATTTTTTTATTTTAATTCAGGGGCTGCCTCAATGACTCGAGGTTTGTGAATTAAAGGGTCTGATTTTTGCCTTCATGACACCAGAAGGAGCAAGCATTGTCAAGGGATTTGTTTGTGGATGATACAACGAGAAGATCTATGGGACACATTATGGGGCGTGTGCTCATCAAAATTTTTCCAGGTGAAAGAAACATAGTAATGAGTCAGATTTGATTAGGCAAGCAAGTAGAATCCACCTTTTATTTTTAATAAAATCGTCTGATAAAATTAAGAAATATGGAAAACAAATATGACGCTCATTGAAACTTTAATTAAGTTTCGCTAACGTCCAATGTCCATTAGGCATTTGATTTTGATCTTCTCAATCATTCGGCTTCCCCCATTTATTTGAAAATGATCAAGCCAATAACCTACTTCATTTGATTTCTGACATTGTCAATTGGCCATATCCTATCACTCGCCAGTAATTAACATCTACATATGTGAACCATTTGCCGTCGGACACTAGTTTTATCAGTCATTTCGTTTTATTTATTTTTAAAAATTTGACTAAATTAAATGTCTTTCATTGTTTAAGTTTCAATCGCCATCAACTGTTGGTTGGCAAAAATTACTTAATGATAAGTTTGGCACCATAAGACTTTTACTGCCAACATAGGAGATATCTCCTATAAATTTATTAATAATGTGGAAGACACCCTTTTTTATCTTGAATTCATACTATTCAAGTCCTCATAATTTTTTCCTTGATGATCGTTCACATCTCCTTGTGATTTGCTAATAATCTCTGCCGTTGGTAATCTCTACCATGCCCTACACTATTTAAGTCCTCGGTTGGAGATTTGCTATTTGTGGCTTGCTCCTTGCGATACATGGTTTGATTTTTTGATGTTCCTGGTTTTCCTGTCGTATCCCTTGAGACAATCTTGTGATTTCTTTCCCTTTGCGTTGTGGTTTTTGGTTTTTCTGTCGTAGCTTGGTTCAGCTCTCCCCTCTATTTATTTCTTGGCGCAATTACATACAGAGCAGAAGAAACTTTATTGTTTACAAATCAATTGCATATATTGATTTCATTTTTTTTTTTTGGGGGAAAGATTATGGTGGCTTGCTGAGTTTTGGCTCTCCCTTCTATTTCATGGTTTTGGCACAATTACATAGAGAGCACAAGAAACATTGTTGTTTACAAATCGGTTCCCATTAGTGATTTTTTGAACTATGAAGTTGATGCATTTGATAAAAAATGGTGTTTTTTTTTATAATTGTCGTGTTTTGGGGTTTTATCATGACCTCTAATATTTGATTGAGAATTTGAACGATTGATGAAACGGGGTGCTTAATTTGTAATATCAATGTTTTGGGTGTCATGTATGTAATCGTTCCTTAATTTTGTTGGTTCAATTGGAACAGCCTCGATGTTCTACTCGTTCGTTGGCCTTGTTGGTGGTTTATCCTTTTTGTTGGAGGAAGAATGTTGGGGTTAGTGTTGTTGGTGGAGTGTGTTGATAATGGGGTTGATGCTGTTGGTGGTGATGTTGGTGTTTGTGGTACTTCTGGTGGTGTGTGTTGATGTTGGGGTTGGTGCTGTTGGGGGTGTGTGTTGATGTTGTGGTTCTTCCAGAATGAATTTCAGAGAGGTGATGACAACAACTCTCTACATTTTATCACAGAATGAATCTATGAGACGAGTCATGGAGTAATTTCAGCACTATCTAAAATAATAATTATAGATTTTTCAATTGGGTTGAATGCTATAGTTAGTTTCTCATCAAAAAATTTTAAACCAGATGACCAATATTCAAAAGGAACTCCCATTGTAGCAATGTTTTATGCAAATGATCTATATTTCAATCTCAATTTTATTTTTAGTTCTCATGCACGTATTCTTTCCCACTTGGATGACTGATGAGGTAACTGTGGTTATAATATATAATCTAAATATTACATGTTTTATTTTTTTAGTTTTGGAGGTCTATGATGAGATATTCGACTTTAAGGGTTCTTCTGGATGACCTATATGTTGCTATTGATTTTTATCTCATGTGAAATCTCAATGAATGCAACCAAATTCTTCTACTTTTTTCACTACTATGGCTTCTTAGGCTCTTATGGATGACTATTTTTGGTGATATGCATATGTGATAGCTCAATATTATGTGGTTTCAAGGCAATAAATAACTTTTTTTTATAACATCTGTAGTCTTCTTGTAGTAAAAAGATTTGTTGGTTTGTGGCTCCGTTGAGGGGTGTGGCTGGAGGACTTTGCGGCACTCCGCCGCCGAAGTGTATTTTGGGGGGGCAGCAGAGAAGCGTCACGGCCATCTTAGGGGATTTTTTTGCAAAAAAACGGGCCGCATGATCGATCCCGTAGCCCGCGTTCGACGATTGTGTTTTTACCCATTGCCCCTTCGATCGAAGGTCCGACCGTTCGGGTTGTTACGCCAAAGAAAGCTCTGCTCCTTCCCCCTTCCTCCTCTTGTTCGTTTGACGCCTCTCCCCTGCCTTTTGCTCAGCTTCTCCTTCCCGAACTGTAACCTCGGTCAATACCCTCCGTGCAAAAGCTGATCTCTTGCGTCTCATATCGAGCGAGGAGAGAGGTCTACAGACGCAAACAAACCCCTCGAAGAGAGAAGAGATCATCTGCACCATCGATGAGCTCGCTGTGCTCGGTGACGGCACTGTGACGACCGACTCATCTCTCTCCCGTACATGGAGCATGCTTTGGATGACGAAGGAGCAACTATTCATTATCAAGAATGCTGCCTTTTGGTCAAGGATGGTAAGTTTCCTGAACTCTTGATTTCTCCCTGAATTTATCACTGTTTTGTTAATTGAGTGGATTTTATGAGTACTAATTACTCATAATGAAGTTTTTTTTTTCACTTTTTTAATAAATTACAGTCTTCATTACCTTATTTAATTTTTCTATAGACCTGTTAAGAACCTGAGATTCTGAAGAAACCTAATTTACTCTTGACTTCATTGCCTATTTGGTGGAAACAAAAGCACAATATACAATTAGCTGAAGAAAAGGTGGGGGGGTTGTGGCGGTGTAATATGATGCATAAATGAAAAGATCAATGGCTAGTAAATTATGAATTGTGAAATCATTTTTCCTGTTGTTGTTGTTGTTGTTGTGTGCCACACTATGGTCTCAATTAATTGGAGGAAGAGGAGGCTTAAAAAGTGGATTTATGTCGAAAAGGAGGATCAATTTGAATTTTTTATAACCAATCAAATATTTCATATCAGAGCACGAATAATTTTAGTTTTGTTTTAAAACTATTAAATTTATGGCTATCACAAATCTGTTACGCACAAAATCACAAAACATGGGCAGAATGATCATTTTTACAGAAACAATTTCCCCACAATTGTTTTCACACAGCTGCCCTAAATATGCAGCATGTTTCCTCACAGCAGTTTCCTGGGGCAGCGCAGCTTCCTGATGTAGCTCAGCTGTAGATGCGCCAAACAGAGCCTATATTATGTCCTCTGAGATTTCGTTGTTGTGTAAAACTTGAATTGATTACTTTTATTATTCATTTTCACTAATGTTGCATCTAAGCTTTTGTGTTGAGTTGTTTTAAACATTAAAAGGATGAGCTCGAGGACTTTAATCATATAATTTTAATCATATAATCCTAAAAAGTTACTTTAATCATATAATTTTAAGCTCATTAATTCAAACAATGAAGGGACTGAATTTCATTGAACGCTAATTTTTTTTTTCTTTTAAGATGATTAGACATGCTTACTATTGCAGGACTTACAGATTTGTTACATGATTTACCATTCTCAGCAAAGTATTACTTAATTCAAATAAACTATATAAGATTTTAAATGATCCATTGTCTCAAGGGGTATATGAGTTGTACGTGTCTATGATATAGCTGTTAAAAATGGTTGCTTGTTTCACACCATGATGTCATATGAGGAGGACCACCTTAAAATTTGAAATAGAGGTTACCACAAAGTCTTAAATGGAGCCTACAAAATCCTCAATTACAGTTGATCATCAATGTTTCAAGATGAACTCTTCCCTATATTAACTCGTCGTTCTCACCTAATTTCATAAATAATTCATTGAATTCTTACTTGCTGAAGCATGTGTGAGGGTCTCGAGAGAAGTTCTGTTTGTTATTTCTCCTTTTTAAGTTTATAATGAGTTTGTTGCCACTTGTGGATGTAGGGAAATTGTCGAGCTGTATTAAACTCTTGTATTTTGTGTGTTTGCTATTTTATTTCTTGAATTTTGGAGGTTCACTCGCTTAGATTTTGTCATTGATGAAGACTTTGAATGAAATAACATATATCCATATTGGCGTTACCTCAGGGACTAGCACAATAAAGTCTGAGAAAAACTATTAGTCTAGGAGCAATTCTAAAATGTGCAACGCCTCTTTTTTGTAAGGAAATTTACATGCCACACAATTTTTATGAATGTTTATGTGTTAGTTATGTAAATACATATGGATTGTGTGGTGTTATGTAAATACATATGGATTGTGTGGTATATTTGTAAATGTCCATTTATTTTTGGCACTTCATTCGAATTGTGGCTAGCTAGACCTGGCAGCTTAGCGCTAAAATCCATACGAAGTGGCTTCACGCCTGCAAGTCAGCATTGACATTTCCTGCTCTGCAGCTTTCTTTTTGTCCGTTCCTGTATTTTCTTTCCCACTGTTCCTTTTTTATTCTCTTCTCTTGAACTCCATAATGGCTTTCTTTCAATCGATTCACATAACACATAACACCAAATTGTTTATTATTATGTTCTCCCTTAAGACTAATCAATTTATCAGACATTACTCGGTGCCTTTTGAACTGTCAATATTTTGTTGACTTGTCATTCCGAGTTGCTTTGACATCTTATAGCCTAAAGGTTGCCATTACTACGTGGGATTTAAAAGACATTATGATCTGGCAACTGGCAGGTTTTGTCTACTTATTTTTCTCAGTTAACAAAACCAGAGAATTGTCACTAGTGCCCATAGATATAAGTAGTTCCCATGTCTCATTTGTGCCATTTTAACGACTATCTCCAGTAGTCAATAAGAGAGTGTTCAATTTTGCATGTTAATATGTGTAGATATGGGCTTAGAAAGGGATCATGCCAATATTGATATTGAACTCATTAAAATTTCTATTTTCTTTCTTTGTACAACATCACTTTTCGCTAGAGAAGAGGTCGACTTATTTTGTTTGATGTTTTTCTTTTTTATTTTTTTTAGCTGAACCAATTAAAAATACAAATGTTTTTGTATGCTTGTCTAGGCTTCTATTTCCTCCTCTTCTTTCCTATGCTTTCCATACTTAAGATTCAAGTTTTGGTTTGGAATTTCATTATATGCAATTTTTTAGTCTACATCTACTATGGAGTAGATTCTACTATGAAAAAAAAGGACAATTACTTACATAGCACCCGAAATATTGTTATTTATAAAATCTTAGCGCCCTACCAAATTGATGTATTTATGTGTTTCATGATCAAATCACGATCAAATCATTGAGAATTTGATAAAAATGAAAATTTAGGGTTGGTGTTTTATTGTGTATTTTGTTATTTGAGTGAGGATTTGAAAAATGGGTGAAAGCGGGTGTTAGATTTGTAAATAGCAATGCTTCAGGTGTTATGTTTGTAATCAACTCAAAAAGTCATATGATCTTCTCGAATTGTCGTCTCCCTCCTTTTCTTTATTGTTTCCTTTCTTATACTTCAAGCATTCAAGATGTATCTCAACCCAACTAACTCGCTCTCCCTCTCTCTCGCTCTCCCTCCCTCTCTCTCTCCCTCCCTAGTGGCTTTTCCAATATTTAAGCACCTGATGCCTCTTTTTTGGAGGACAAATGTTGTCTACTTACATCTTTGGTGCTCTTGTGAAGATTTTGGGCAACATATATGATGCTTGTCTTAGTCAAATTTGCTTATATACTGTTCTTGAATCGTTGTCTCTTTCCTTTTGCTCATTGTTTCCTTTCTTTTAGTCCCAACATTCAAGATATATCTCTCTCTATCTCTCACCCTCTCGTGCCTTCAATATTTAAGCACCTATCGCCTCTTTATTGGAGCAGCAATGTTGTCTGTTTACATCTTTGATGCTCTTGTGAAGATGTTGGGCTATTATTAGACTTTAGAGAATGTCTTGTCTTAGTCAAATTTGTTCATATCCTCAAGTATCTCTCACAAACTCTCTTGCTACGTCTCTCTCAATAAGCCAACATCTATTGCCTCTATTACTTAGACTTTGGGGAATGTTTTTATTCATCAACTTTGTCCATTAACTATTCAGATATCTCCATTATCTCTCCTCTGGCTATGTCTCAATAAGCTAAGGTATATATTGCCCAAAATAGAGCGAATTAGTGAACATTTTTGACAATACAATTTGCTACCCCCATATTGAAGAAGCCAAGGCTGCCCCATTTTCCTAGTCCCAAGGGAATAATATTATCAAAAATACCTACTTTCATGCAGCACGTAAAGCACAAACTGAAGTTGTCAAAAGCATTTCTTTCACATTATACCCCTCCCAAAGATTTGCATCAAACTTTACTTCTATCTCAAGGCTGCACTTTGATCGTACATTATTGATAAAGCACATATCTTTATAAAAATTTGTAAGGAAGATTTACATGCATACCACTCATTTTTTATGTATTTACATATCTAACATCTAAATTTTAATTTATACATGTAGCATCTTATTCATGCTTGAACAATGTGTATTTCTTTTTTTTAGAACTTGAAAATAGTGACTTTTTTTTTTAATGTGATATGAAACATTTTGGTGGTATAAATATAAAAAACCAAAATTTAGGTGTTATTTATGTAAATACAGACGAATTAATTGCTATGCATGTAAAGGCCCCAACTTTTTAATAAGAAAACAAAATAAATAAGAACAAATGATATTAAACAGAGGCCTGTGCGGGGCAAAGAATCCAAAGTGAAATAATGTGAGTTTACACATCTAACAATCCGTACAAGAAATGAGCAGCACAATATTAAAATAAAATAAAATAAATTACAGCCGGGGAGAGGACCGAAATACAAAACAGTCGAATTTATATTTAATTTAATGGCATCTTCCGATCTAGCCTAATAAGGCAAATGCCAGCAGGAGGGCCCATGTTGAGATAAATCCACCAACCATCTTCTTCACGGACATCACCTTCTCTGCACCGTTCTGCGTTTTCACAGATAAAAAAGGATGAAATAGGTTGGTAGATTTGTAAATAGCAATATTTCATGTGTTATGCATATAATTTGCCCCCCAACTTTATGTCATATCAACTAAACTTATTATTCTAAAGTTAATCAGCTAACGGCTCTATGAGGAGACGTGACCGTTGTCCCTACGGTCCGTCTGTTTGAATTGCAACGTTCGGATCTGAACGCATCTAGAGCACAGAGAAGTAGAAATCACAACAGAAGAAAAATAAAGAAGAAGACAGGGGATATACCGCTTCGTCGGAGGCGGCGGCGGCAGCGGCGCTGGGCCCAGGGGAAGAGGCTTCCGGCGACGAGGCGGCGCTGGCCACTGCGGGGCCTTGAAGCGGTGCCGGAGAAGCAGCCACTTTCTTCTTCTTATCCTTCTTCCCCTTCTTGCTCGGAGCAGGGGCCGGCACTTCGGCGGCCGGCTGCGGCGGGGATAGTGTCGGCTCTGGTGTGGGTGCGGCGGGTACGGTTGTCGAAGGCGGCAATGCCGGTGCTGGAGCAGGCGGAGAGCTCACCGGGGTTGGTGCCGGAGGGGAGGAAGACAGTTCTGGGGTGGCGGCGGGGGGGTTAAGATTAACAGGGGAGAGGGAAGGCGCAATGGTCTTTTTTGCGGAAGGAGTTGGAGCGGGTGAAGAGGAAGATTTGGATACTGCCGGAGTAAGAGCTGGGGTGTCGGCGGCCGGCGAGGGGGTCTGGACTGGCTTTGTTGGAGAGGCGGGTGCGGCGGCGGGTGTTGGGGATGGTTTAGTCGGGGCGGCGGCGGGTGCGGTGGCTGGTTTTGTTGGGGCGGCGGCGGGGGAGGCGGCGGGCTTTGTTGGGGAGGCGGCGGGAGGGGAGGATGAGGGGGCTTGGGCGGCGGCGATGGAGAGGAGTGAGAGGAAGAAGAGAGCCCGGAGATCCATTTGTGAGAGAAGAGTGATGGGGAGTGAGACTGTGAGAGGTTAAAAGTAAGAGATAAATAGAAAGGGAAAGTTGTGAGCGTGCGAGCGGACAAGAGCGTGCGGTGCTGGAGTAGAGCTGGCGGTGGGGCCCGGTTTCACATGGGCACATCTGGCTCGGGCTGGCGGTGAGAGCTGGGCTCGGGTCTGGCCCGCAAAGTGAGTGGACTGTGGGGCCACCCACCATTTTTTGGGGGAAATTTTTTAGTCCGAATATTTATCATAGTTTTCTTTCTTAAAACAATTAAAATAGGAATTGTAGATAAAACGATTATTTTCTTAGAGAAAAATCAGAGAATAAAAATAGAAACAAAAAGAAGCCTTACATCTTTCTATATATTTTGCATGTTATGTTTGAGATTATTTAGGTGGGATTAAATTTAAAGCTACTTTAGTTCCAATCATTGATTTAAAAGAGGAAAATTTGCATGCATGTAACATAATTTTTGTGTATTTACATTTCTTACACTTCTAAATTTGATATTTATGATGATAACATGTTGGTCTTATAAATTTATGATGAAAAAAATATATTTTACTTTTAAGAAATTAGTAATGACAATCAAATGTGGAGTTAAAGATTTGAGTGTTTCCTAAATAAATATGAAAATTTAGGTGTTGGATTTGCAAAAAACCTAAGATTTGTGTGGTCTTTATGTGATAACTTTAGATGTTTAGAAAGAAAATTCATTCTAATGTTAAATTGAGGGTTTTTTTAAGGCACTTGTAGTTTATTAAAAACAGCATAACAAATAATCTGATTTTGATAAATTGCATTAGCTATTATAATTTTTTTTATATTATTTTGAAAAATTCAAACCGCGACTATAAGGTTGTCACCTCACCCTAAACCCTAAATTTTAAACCCTAAACCTTAAACCCTAAACCTTAAACCCTAAACCCTAACTCTGAGTATAACTGAAATTTGTATGTTATTTTGTTGTTGTACATTCTTCACAATGTAACTGAGACTCTACGGCGTGAATTCAGTTTACCCAAACAAACAAACAAACAAAATTGTGATGCGATGTCGCACTACCTCCCCAAATGAGCTATGAATGCATAATAATAGTTTTATGTAAAAAAATATTGAATAAAATTTAGAGTTTTGAATGAAAAGCTTTGAATATTATTTATAATATATATGAAACAAAAGCAAAAATTCATATTTTATTGATTTTTACAAAATTGTGGGGGCTAAAATAAGTATCTTAAAAATAGCACAAGTGCTTAAAAAAAAGAACGTTACACCAAAATAAAAGAGAGGAATAAACCAGTTTGGACCATTCTCCCATGAAATCGATCTTAACACTAACTACTATGAGAAATTAAAAAGAACCCAAAATAAGACCAATTGCTCGACCAGCTTTAAATATGATTCCACGTCGTCATCCAATGTCTTGCCGTTGATGGGGACAAGATGGGGTGATTTTCTAGGAGAAAGATGCGGGGCCCGCATATAAGCTGTAGGATTGTACGTTGCCTCTATGCGGAAAGCGAGAGGAAGGATGACAGAGATGCGTTGGTGTATCTTTTCTCTAGACGGTGTGACCGTTCGTGTAGCGACAACTCCGTGTCGGCGATGAATCGCCGCAATCACGCCGGTGGGCGCGTTTGGTGCACAGAAGGCTACTGTGTTTTTGTGCCTCAAGGAAGTGGGGACCGCTGGGGATGAACGGCGACGATTATAGCTGCTGAAGGAGTAACGGTCATAATTTGTGGTTTATTCGCGCGTCTCATGACCGTTGGAGCATTTTTCCTTTTTCTACTTTTGTTGACATTTATTTATAGTTTTAAAAATTATATTATTTAAGAGCATTTATATTCATAAGACCCAATTTTTATATGTTTAGATATATAACACCTTAATTTAAAATTTATATTTATAAAACCAAAACTTAAATATTTTAAAAAAACAATACTTAATCAATAATTTAAGTTTTTTTTTTGTTTGGTTGTGAGGTGGTCGTTCAGTCCGGTTGCGGGGCTGGTTGGTCAAACATGATCGGTTTGGTTTTTTTTGTTAAGTGAATCGGGACTCATTTTCTGTTTATCTTGACTCTTATAGGGCTCGTATTTCACCTGCCTAATTAGTTTGTCGTCTCAACATGATCTCCTAATCTTGTAAGGTCTTAGAAGGATCTTATCGCATCCAATGAGGGGTATTCGACGAGACTTACTGCGAGATGATTTACGCCTCATTTTTGTAGGTCTTACAGCTACCAAGCAGGTAATCATCTCTAGAGCTTGAACCTATCCAACATTTAGAAACACAGCTCAGCTCCATGCTCGACATGGAATCAACGATTCATCATTTACCTTGAAAGAATGTTCTTTCATCTTGGTCGTTCATTCTCTTTCAGTTTCATGCTTGTCTTTTTGTTGTATAGACTTGCGCTCATTTTAGCAAATAACTCGAGTAATATCATTAACAATTCTACTCTCTCATACTCATTACTCATTCTAAGATTACAAATGAGTTTTAAGTATGGAGTATAAACTATTAACTCATTTTGGGATACTAATTTAAGGAAATTTCACCCAAAAAAAATTTGTTAGCCAGACCGCATTAGCTTCCTGAGCTCCTCGAAATCAAGACCGCTCATCCGACATTCTCTCATCGGGACCGTAGAGTTTAAACAAGCACGTGATACCTTCACAACAGGCTTCCCACAATGGATAGAGATCAAATCCCAGTTTTCTGAAAAGAAGCGGATATTGTAAAGTTCCACACATTTCACTTCTCACTTCCGAAGATATCAAAACCCTCATACTTCCCGCTGTCGTCGTCGGCGGCGAACCTCCGATCATGTCTGCGTTCATCTCTCTCGGAAGCTCTAGTTCCTTCATATATGGGGAGGCGCCGGTGGGTTCCCGTGCGGCTCGATTCGCCTCCGCGAGCCGGTTGCCGAGGTGGAAGCTGGCGACGCTTTCTTATCGCGCGTCGGTATCAACGAAGACCACTGTTATCTCCGAGGATACGGGGCCGAGGAGGCCGGCGAGGGGAATCACGAAGCCCAAGCCTGTGTCGCCGGCAATGCAGGCTTTCCTTGGAGTCAAGGAGATCCCGAGGACACAAGCCTTGAAGCAGATTTGGGCCTACATCAAGGAGAATAATCTTCAGGTTTTTAATCTGGTTATGGTTTTTGATGAGAGGCTCATGGAGTTTTGATATGGTTTTGATGATGGGTTTTAGGGGATTTTTATTGGTCGAGAGAACTTTAAACGTCTGTTTTAGGGTTTTCTTTGCATGTAGATGGCGTTGAATTTATAACTTAAACGAACTATATTTGATAAAACAACATCATCGAACAAGCAATATTTATGTAAGTAGTGTTTAGAAAGACACTCCTTAAGGCGGTGGTTTTTGGAGAAACCAGACTTGAAATTAATAGTTTTTGATGTTTGGAGAAGGGGAAAGGGGAGAGCAGCGGAGGAAAACTACACATTGCAAGTACAAGGAAGGATTTTCATTGGGTAACCAGAGGGAGACCTCCGCTTTAACAGAAAATTTTGGGTCAGTTTAGTTGAATCCTTGTGGAATACATTCAGCTCCCTCTTCAGAGTAGATTTTGAAGTGATAAATCTGCGTCACCACATGTTCTTTTTTTGTCCCCTACTGAACCTCATGTACTATAAATCTTTCCTTCTTTTTTGTAAGACCTCTCGTTGCTTCAACGTTGATGAATGCATTGCTCGTGCATCGTCATGTAACTTGAATGTGCACCATTATCTTCTATTTGTTTCATGCTAAGCCAAGCGACGAGGAGATTTTTAACCTCTTCTTGAACTTTATTGGCTCCATTTTCCTTTTTTACATTGCTCGTGATTAGGTTTGTACTAAGCCAAGGCATGAGTAGTTTTTAAACCTCTTCGTGAATTTGAATGGGTACCATTTTCCTCTACATGTTCTCTACTTCACTGGACTAGGCAGAGTGGGGTGGGATGGAGAGAGACAGAAGTTATTATTGACAAATATTGAATTATCTTTATAAATTATTAGGAAAATTAAACAATTGTTGCACAAATCATTATGAAAAGAAAAAAAATGCTAGAGTTAACAAAAACTAAGGCTGATCAGAGATGAGAATAGCTTATGTTCTTAGAGTAGAGAACGTTTCATTCGTGCAAGATTCATTGTCATTGTCACTCCTAAGGTAACGTATGTTGTATTTTCCTCTATTGCACCATGGCATAGTTGGTTGAAATTTAAATGTAAACTAGCCTAGATCAATGAACACAGTAGTACAAAAAATACCAAGGTTTTGGTATGAATGGGATGAATAAACTGAGGCTTAGGTAACCAAGAAGAATAAGTTACTTAGTTCTCTTCAGTCGGCTTAGGCATAAAAGAAATTTTAACTTTTTCCTGTCTTCCATAATAGTGCTGTAATAGCTGGATAAAGGAATATGCTAACTTTAAATCCCAAATATTCTTTTGACCATTTATTTTCCTTGCTCCTTTTTTATTACTTTATAAGATGTGCATTTGCTAACCATAAATTCCTTGTTATAAGGTTTGAAAAACATTTTCATGTCTTCCATAATAGTGCTGTAATAGTTGGATAAAGGAATATGCTAACCATAAATCCCAATTAGGCTTTTGTCCATTTATTTTCCTTGTTCCTTTTTTATTGCTTTATAAGATGTGCGTTTGCTAACCATAAATCCCTAGTTATAAAATTTAAAAAACTAAAAAAGGGTATTTAACTTTATTGGCTCCATTTTTCTTTTTTACATTGCTCGTGATTAGGTTTGTACTAAGCCAATGCATGAGTAGTTTTTCCACCCTTCGTGAATTTGAATGGGTAAATATTCTCCTCTACATGTTCTCTACTTCACTGGACTAGGCAAAGTGGGGTGGGGTGGAGAGAGACAGAAGTCATTATTGACAAATATTAAATTATTTTTATAAATTATTAGAAAAATTAAATAAATTTTGCACAAATCATTGTGAAACGAAGAAAAATGCTCTAGTTAACAAAAACTAAGGCTGATCAGAGATGAGAATAGCTTTTGTTCTTAGAGTAGAGAATTTTTCATTCGTGCAAGATTCATTGTCATTGTTACTCCTAAGGCAACTTATGATGTATTTTCCTCTATTACACCATGGAATAGTTGGTTGAAATCTAAATGTAAACTAACCTAGATCAATGAGCACAGTAGTACAAAAAATACCAATGTTTTGGTACGAAGGAGATGAATAAGCTGAGGCTTAGGTAACCAAGAAGAATAATTTACTAAGCTCTCTCCAGTCGGCTTATGCATAAAAGAAACTTTGACATTTTCTTGTCTTCCATAATACTGCTGTATTAGTTGGATAAAGGAATATGCTAACCATAAATCCCAAATAGGCTTTGGACCATTTATTTTCCTGGTTCCTTTTTTATTACTTTATAAGATGTGCGTTTGCTAACCATAAATCCCAAATAGGCTTTTGTACATCTATTTTCCTTTTTCCTTTTTATTACTTTACAAGATGTGCGTTTGCTAACCATAAATCCCTTTTTATAAGATTTAAAAAACTAAAAAAATGGTATTTAACTTTTAAAAAATAAAAAATTTAAATTAAGAAAAAATTCTATCAACAATATATATATATATATATATATATATATATATATATATATATATATATATATATCAATAATATGTGTGTGTGTGTTAGAATTAAATTCTTTTATTAATAATGGGAGTGCTTTTGGCTTAATTTTCTTAGATATCGCTTCTATAATCTTGATAGTTATGAAAGCTACTAAGTATAGCCCAAAGCCCTGTAACCTTTATCCTCGGTTACCCTCACGTGAATGAATTCCCAAAGTGTTCAAATGATGATGCTCAATGGTTAACCCTACAAAAATTAATATCTTGGACACATTAACATCTATGCTCAACCTAATTGCCACATAATATTGAATTTAGTTATTAGGTTGAGCTCAAAGGGTATTGTGCTCTATGTTGTGTTCAAATGATTCGAAGGTGTTACTTCCATATGGTTTATGCTATAACTTGAACCCTTCTAGGATTAACCTAACTAACTAACTGAGAGTTACGTTGTTATTGTGGTTATGGAATTCTGGCCTAATTTAAGTTTAAGTGTTGGCATAGTTTGCATGTGTGTTTACAAATGTTTGATAAAATATTTGGTTCAAAAATTTTTATTCCATTATTAATCTTCAATTTTGTGAATCATTACTAAGCGTATGCTCATGATATCCATCTACATAGTTTGATGGCCACACATGCAGAAACACGCAAACTATTATTATTGTTTAAATTTTAATCACTAGTGAGAGATTGCTATTTTCATTCTTGTAATTTCAATTATTAAAAAATAATAATAAAAAACGTCACAAGGTATTAACTTTGTTTTCACATCTAATAACTCTTTCAATTACTTGACGTGCATGTACTAGGTTTGTAAGTTAATGTCAAAAGAAAAAAGGAAAAGGAAATTGAATGAGTCCAATTCCATTTGGAATTTATAGTTAGCATAATCCTTTTATGCGCAAATATTACTGGAGAAAGGTGATTGACAAGATTTTTGTATATGGGGTGAGGAAAATTGAGCAAAATTTTCTTCTATGTTTTTTCTGCTCTAGCCTTCTTCTTCCTGTCCATTCCAAAATTCAGTTTTTTCCTCACCGTTACTTTTTCCTATGAGCGTGGGTTACACATCTATTCCAACTGACTGCTATGGTTCTAGAGAGAAGAATTTTTGAGCCGAGACCTTGGGAGCAATAATGGCCATAATGCTGTATCAAGGGAACATTCCCTACTCTAAACGTATAAATTATTTTTGCCTTTAGATCATGCTTATTTTTTTTTCGTTATGATGTGGAGTATGATTGTAATTATCAGTTGGTCACTGAAATCTCTCAGCTTCGTCAATCAAGCTTGACGTGAATTTGCTCAGGCGGTACCGGGCAAAAAATAGAGTGCTTGATACCCCAACACTCGGAGGTCAACGTCAGGAGCGGCTGTTGCAACGCCCATCACCAGTAACTGCATTGGGGCAGTTTGAGGCTTAAAATTAAGTCTTCGTTGTGGGATCTGTGTGAGAAGAGGTGTTGGATTTCAAAGTTCTTCTGTGTGAGGAAGAAGAAAACGAGTGTTCTTGAGTTTCAAAGTGTAGAGAGGCTTAAGTTTGGTGTCATTTATATAATTCCCCTCATTTTTCATAGTGGATTTTCCTGGTGTAATGTGGCTTCATGATTTTTTCTACTTCTCGTGTTTTTCCACGTTAAATATTAATATTTTTTGTGTTTAGTGTATTTTCTTATTTTGTACGCTTTTGTTCTAAGCTTTGCTTCGGATCTCTAATCGGTTTCCGTATCTCTTACCCCAACATTTGCTGTCTAAGATAAAATTGCTCAAATAATTTTTTTTTCTGATTTTTTTTAACTTTTGGTCTATTACAGGTGTTTCGCTTTTGAACAGCTAGAACTTCCTGTAGTAATATATTTTAGTGCTTTAGGCTATAATTCTTAGATGATTTGTTAAATTTAATCTCTTACCCCAACATTTGCTGTCTAAGATAAAATTTTGCCCAAATAATTTTTTTATCTGATTTTTTTTAACTTTTGGTCTATTACAGGTATTTCGCTTTTGAACAGCTAGAACTTCCTGTAGTAATATATTTTAGTGCTTTAGGCTATAATTCTTAGATGATTTGTTAAATTTAATGTCTTCAATACCTATCTTGTGGTAGGATTTGAAGTAATCTGCAACTGGCATAAACCCCTTTCCTCAATTTTTTTTTTACGTGCACTTGTGTCATATGCATAGATCTTAGAAGTAATTGTATGTTGATTTGATAGTGACGTTTTAGACATTCAGCGATCTATCTGTGTTAAGCAATGAGAACAAACAATTGTACATTAATCTGATATTTTGTGACTAGATCATTTGAGTAGCTGGAATGGCTATAGGTAAAACTGATAAGACAGGAGAAGTATTGACGTTTAAGTTCTTTGAGCATCTTTGACAATTGGATTAAAGAAATAAGAAGCCATGGGCTGGCCTTGTCCTGTGAATAAAAAAATATGAGGGAGTTACCTTTATTCATGTTGCTAAACAATGTATAGTGTCGGTTTTCTAGGTAAAAAAAATGTCTCCCTCACTATGCTAAGGATGGAATCTGTATGCCTGTGCGGTTATAAGAATGCAGGAAAGTGCAAATCTTTTGATTCACAAGATGTTTGCTCTTAATATTTATTGAAGGAAAAATTATAATGAAATTTAATATTTGGGGAGAAAATGTGCAGTGTTTCTGGATTTATTTGTTCTTGTGAAGCCACACCTTCTGATTTTTTTTTTATATTCTTTTTGGAAGGTTTTCAGCATCTTCGGCGTGAAATTTTATTTAGGAAAAAGTGATCATAAAGTTATTATTTTTAAATTGATTCAACTTGAAGTTACAGAATGCCAAAGATCCAAAGTTGATGGCATTACAGTTTTGAAGTAGGAAGTCTTTTGGTTTCTAATGCAAATCTAAAATGATATGTAAGAAATTATGCAACAAGCACACAAAACTCATAATCTCGTTCATCTATTTGTCACCTTCTCCGTAAAGTGAAAACAAACAAATTCATGAGAAAATCAAACTGCCTTCTGTTGAGATTTAGATTTAATGTAGGGCTCTATTTATAAATAGAAGTCTAGGGATTTTTTTGTAAATGTTGTAAAGCTCTATATATAAGCCCAAGTGTTGATAAAACAACTAAGTTTTCTACCTCAAAACAATTCTTTATGGTATTAGTGTCGCCAAAGTTTTGAGAATCTTTGTGATGCGGTGTGAGCGGACGAAGATAAAGAAGAAGCTCTGCGGTCCTTCTACACTGCGATCCCGTCGTTGCTTCCCTCGGTAGTTGTGCTTCGTTGATTGAGGTGAGCAGGGGGCGTCGACTTTGGTCATGCGAAGGAGCAGAAGATTTCAGTACGGGGAGTTTCAGAGGTCTCAAAATGGCACGTTCCCCTTGTTTCCTTCTTGATTGGCTCTAATCACAACTTTAGTTTGAGTGAGAAATGAAAGTGCGGGCTTCTACGAATGGAGTAGAAGGCGTTGTGGTTTCTGGAGCACAAGGAGTTCGAAGAGACAATGTTGTAGGTTTTGTTTGGTTGGAAGAAGACTTCGGTGGAGGAGAAAGTACTTATGTCGTGTTTGAATCACGCAAACATAGGGAAACGAAGGCCTGTGCAACAGAGACCGGGGGAATTCTGTAGTGCTTGCAACTAGACTGAACGGAATGGAGGCGGGCTTGGGGCTTCATGTATTGGAGGCAGAACGAAGGAATCATTGTGTACAAAAATTTGAATCCTTATGATTGAGGATGTCTGTTGACAGAGATATTATGGGAGGTAAATGATTGAAACTTTTGGGGGAAGGTAGATCCTAAATTTCTGAAGGTCTTGGTCGGGCTCATGCAGGGAGTTTGTCTCGACAGGAGCTACTACCTCAACACGTGCTCCAACGCAGGTGAAACTAGATCTCCCTCATGTGGATTTTATGCTTGATGAACCGACCACATTTGAGTTGGTCGAGTCAGATCGAGGTTGCTTTGGTAGGGAAGAGACTAGAAAGATACTTGATAGGGGTCGAGCAAAAGAATGACAGTGGCGTTTAGGTGGATAAGTGGAGGACCACACATGCGTTGATTTACACCTGACTACTCAATTCAATGTTTCCATTGATTGTGACTTCAGTGGATGACATTCGAAAAGCGAATGACATCTGGGTAAAGCTGAGTAGAACCTATGCTGGGACTGAGAACCACATGAGGTCGATTCAAGAGTACTTCATAGAGCCGGAGCGGCTGTTGCAAGATCTTAATCATTTCTCACCTATGTCAAGGTTGTAAGAAGGGGGAGATCTTTGCACAGATGAGGACTATTAAGTTTTTGGCTCATCTGAACCCCGCTTTGATCAGAGGAGTTCGGTCTTCCTAGCCCAGACAACAATTCGTTCACTGGATGAGGCCATTGCCGATGTTGTAGGAAGAGAGTCACATGAAGCTACACTCTTAGCCGAGGGGACTTCCAGGTACACGATTAGTTTTGACTGCATCGAGCTCAGGTATTACAGGTGCTCGGGAGGAGACCTGCAGGTGCTATAACTGTGAAGTGGGGCACACTTAAACAAGGTTTGTGCAAAGCCACACAAGGAGAGAGAAATGGTTTGAATCGGACAGTCTAGAGGTTGTGGTCGTAATCGTTGGGGCCAAAAGGATGGAAGAGGGGGCCATCGAGCGAATCTGATAGTAGCAGAGAACGAGGGAGAAACATGGGTGGTCTTTAACGATGAGGATCTTAAGCTCTTAGAGATGTTGAAGAGGAAGCTAAGAGCAGTATGTGATTTGATTGAGGATGCATCCACCCAATCTTCATCCAATGGGAATACTTCTAATTATGCTCGCTCAACCAAAGGTAATCGTGATACACATGTTCTTGCTTCCATTTCCACCACAAGATCGCCAAAATGAATAGTAGATTCTGGTGCATCTCAACATGTGACAGGTGTTGCTAGTGAGTTCTCGTCATATATTAAATTAGCAATTT
>NEWO01000137.1:1226795-1259271 GCA_003013225.1 Phalaenopsis aphrodite
AGAGGGGGAGAGTAGTGATGGTGAGAGATTGATACAGGTGAGAACGACGTCTCATCCTGTTTTTTGGGAAGGATCAACCACGAAAGAACTGAAAAATGAGAAAAATGAGCTCGAAAGTGGTTGGACTCAAGCTCAAGGGGAGTTGAGGGTGTATGCAAAGAGAAAAAAGGCAAAATAAGGGAACAGTGTCTGCTGAACCACTCGTGCCAACAAGTCTACCCCAACTCCTGAGACACCTACACCATCCACCTCTAAATCTGATTACACTAGTGGTACCATTCCTCTCTTTTCTCCTTCCACTCTTATAACTTTAAGGAGGATCTCTCACAACAATGTGGGTTGATCCTTCCAAGTTACTCCTGATTGCTATTCTCCTAATTGTTTTGGTTTCTCACATGATATTATTCAGTTTGTCTCATACTCTAACAGATCACATTTATGGAGCATTCATTGCATCTTTGGACACTGTTTCTATACACAAGTGTTGACAGGTTGCTAAGGAGGATTCAATGTTGGAGGAACTTGGTGCTCTCGATGAGAATGGAACATGGGAGCTCGTGTTGCTACCAGTTGAGAAAAAAACAATCGGGTGCAAATGGGTTTTCACGGTGAATAAGACCTCAGAAGGAAAAAATTAATCGCTATAAAGCACAGTTAGTAGCGAAAGGATATAGTGAGACGTATGACATCGACTACGATGAGACATTTGCACTAGTGACAGATGAGCATAATCAAGACACTTTTCTCTCTAGCTATGAATAGTGGATGGAGTTTATATCAACTGGATGTGAATAATGCATTTATTCATGGGGACTACTAGAAGAGGTGTACATGGAGATACCCTAGGCTCGACAGGAACCAAACAGTGGCCAAGCTATGTTGATTGGCCACTGAATGGAGTTTATATCAACTGGATGTGAAAAATGCATTTATTCATGGGGACTACTAGAGGAGGTGTACAGGGAGATACCCTAGACTCGCATGAACCAAACAGTGGTCAAGCTATGTTGATTGAGAAAATCATTATATGGTTTGAAACAGTCTCCTCTAGCTTGGTTTGACAGGTTCAAGAAAACAATGGTAGGGATTGGTTATCAACAATCAATGTTGACCACACAATATTCTTTCAATGATATGATGGTCATATTACTATTCTTGTTGTGTATGCGGATGATATGATTGTCACTGGGGATGATGAGGGAGAGATTGCGCTGTTGAAGTCAAAGGGCAAAGAGTTTGAGGCGAAGAGTTATCAGCAGATCAATACTGACCACACAATATTCTTTGGATTATATGATGGTCACATTACTATTGTTGCTGTGTATGTGGACGATATGATTTTCACTAGGGATGATGAGGGTGAGATTGCTTTGTTGATGGCAAGTTTGGGCAGAGAGTTTGAGGTGAAGGACCTAGGACAGCTTTGATACTTACTCAGAATTGAGGTGTCGCGGAGCAGAGGGGATTGTTCTGTCTCAGAGAAAATATGTGATAGCCCTGCTCAAAAAGACAGACATGTTGTGATGCAAGTCTGGAGAGCCAGTTGATCACGAGAGGTAGTAGAGGTGGGTAGGTGTCTCATCTATTTGAGTCGCACTCGTCCCGACATATCATTTTCAGTAAGTGTGGTGAGTTACTACATGCATGATCTAAGAAAGGGTCACGTGGATTCATTATATTAGATTTTGATGTACCTAAGGAAGGGGTTGATCTTCAGGAACAATGGATATGTAAGCATTGAGGGCTATTGTGATTCTGACTGGGTGAGTTGTACGGATGATAGAAAGTCCACAGTTGGATACTACATGTTTGTAGGGGGCAACTTGGTCTCTTGGAAAAACATGAAACAATCAATAATAGCGAGGTCAACAACAGAGGCAGAGTATAGGGCCATAATCGTAGGAGTTGCTGAGATGATGTGATTGAGAGCCTTGTTGGTAGAGCTCAAGGTGGACCAATGAGCTAAAATAAAGTTGTGGTGTGACAACAATCCAACGATCAACATTGCCAACAACCCGGTGCAATATGATAGAACCGTTTGGTTCTTCGTCAAGGAAAAGCTGAATAACGGTTTACTGGAGCTAAGTCATGTAGCCACTAGAGAGCAAGTGATTGACTGTCTTACTAAAGAACTTAGCTCATTAAATTTGTCTAGGTTGCGTGATAAGATGGGCTTAGTTGATATCTTTTGCCTATCTTGAATGAGAGTGTTGAGATTTGTATATAATGTAGGGTTCTATTTGTAAATCGAAGAAGTCTAGGTATTTATTTGTAAATGTTGTAAGACTCTGCATAAGCCCAAATGTTAAAGAAATGAATAGTTTTTCTTAGCTCAAAACAATTCTTTACCTTCCACTAGAAAATAACAACCAATAATTCAGTATATAGAAAACTATGCAGTGGTTTTAGAAAGTTCATGCACATGTTAAAATTCAGATTGCATCGAATTTGATTAAAATCAATCACTCTCAATCCAATAACAAAATATTGAAAATAAAAAACAAAAAATCTAGACGGGAAAATAATCACTAGAAACAAACCTCTTACTTGTTCATGGAGATTGGGCTTTGCATGTTAATCTCTAACTCTCTAACTCTCTCACTTGATTCGCACTAGTGAAAATAATGATGTATGCAACTAGAAATTTTATTTAAATAACATATGCTCTATTCTCACTTTTATTCTTTATTCACTTTCATTCTCTATTCCATCGGATTGGTATAACAACAAAACAATATATGATTAAGGAAAGATATTGAAAATTCATATTTGAAATATATTTTTCTTTTCTATGTAGCAGAATGGAAAAGAATATTGATTTAGTTCTATGGAGTATCCGGTAACCAAAAGATGAGGTGAAAAATAATATTTGAACTTGTGTGATCCAATGGTATAAGGAAATAAAAAATCAATTGAATCTATATCAAATTTAAATATTGTAGCTTATATTGTAATGATTCCACGGGTTAGGTCAAATGACTTTTTTATTGATTTCCAGCTTTATAGTGGGTTTGATACGATCGAACAATGGCGAAGTGGGAATATTTTGGCCTAGTGATTCTTATAGAGGTTGGATTTGTATATTTTGTTCATGGAGATAGGGCTTTGCATGGTAATCTTTAAATCTCTCACTTGATTCACAAATAAAATAATGATGTATGCAGCCAGAAATTTTATCTAAATAGCAGTCTTTTTTACATGCCCTGGACCATATTTATGATCACAGAGCTTTTTGGGAATTCCCCTTTCCATTGCTTACAACTGGTAAAAAGAAGCGCATATGCTTGTTGCTTTAAAAATAGAACTTTCTGAAAGATTGATCCCCAGATTTGTAAGTTCGATAGCAGAAAAAAAAAAAAATATTTCCAGTCTGGTAACAAGGGAAAGATCATGATTGCCAAATGAAATAATTAGAAGATCGTTTAGTTAATAGTCAGGTGGCCACGGAACACTGTTGGAAAAGGATAACTTCTAAGAACCATAGAAATAGATAAACAAGTCAGAACTACAAGACTAGAAGCTGCAGATGTTTGTAGAACCTACTTAATAGAGAAAAGATTGCTAAAATCACTGAATATAGCAATGATTCCATCCATTAAATAGTCTGATAGAAGAATTGCATAGAGCTGTAGGGATTAAAAATGTCAGTACAAATTAAGCTATATCGTAGGCTTGTGCATAGAGATTCTTATTAAAATTAGAAGGCCATTGTAAAATAAGTTATAAAAACAACTAACAAAGCAAATTAAGACGTCAACTTTTAAATTGTCGTTTGTCTTAACTCATATTAAACTGTAATCAAGAGTTTTCTCAAGTAGCAACTCAGTGCTTGAATGCTTTATGCTTAGCTTGCCGCTTGCTAGATAAATTTATTGCTCACTCTTATATTCTAACCATCCATAAATATCTGCTCAACTTGCATGTGTTTTAGGCTCTTTTATTAATTTGATTATGTTGGGTAGCATATGGCTAAACTTATTCAAATATCTTTGGTCAGCTTGAACTTCCATACAATTGCTTAGGTAACTCTAGCTTTATGTAAGGGCCATTTACATCTATTTCACTCAATTCTTATATATTTACATATCTAACAACTAAATTCTGATTTTTATATTTATACCTCTAAATCTTTCATATTTCATAAAAAATATCACAATTTTAACTTAATAAAAAGCTGAATACATTTTTTCATGCACAGTTATGGTGGCATATATGCACAGTTATATATGGCATATAGCCGCTTGCTAGATAAATTTATTGCTCACTCTTATATTTTAACCATCCATAAATATCTGCTCAACTTGCATGTGTTTTAGGCTCTTTTATTAATTTGATTATGTTGGGTAGCATATGGCTAAACTTATTCAAATATCTTTGGTCAGCTTGAACTTCCATACAATTGCTTAGGTAACTCTAGCTTTATGTAAGTGCCATTTACATGTATTTCACTCAATTCTTATATATTTACATATCTAACAACTAAATTCTGATTTTTATATTTATACCTCCAAATCTTTCATATTTCATAAAAAATATCACAATTTTAACTTAATAAAAAGCTGAATACAATTTTTCATGCACAGTTATGGTGGCATATATGCGCAAATATTAAAGTTTAGGTGTTAGATATGTAAACACATAAGAATCGGGTGGCATGCATGTAAATTTCCTTATGTTGATGTCAGCTAATATAGCTTACCAGTTAACATAAAATCCAGATATCTCTCGACTTCGATCAGATTGAGTTCCTTATGAGGTCCCGTTTAAACAATAGAAGATGTTCGAAGTTTCAACTTTCTAAAAAAATTTCTGCTTGCAATTGTTTTGGGAATTTATTTCTGAACTGCAGAGTAATGAACCATTGAACTGGTTTCCTGTTGACAGTTTGAAATATGTCATAACCTATGTTTTTAATCTTTTCAGTAGCTGCATGCTTATTTTGTGCTTCTGTTTGGTTTTGCAATCCTTGTTAAACTTATTTTATTATAAAACATATTTTCATTGCCTCATGGAAAAATTATTTTGATTTCATTGAACGATATTCATCTCATAGTGAAATTCCCAACATGATTTTATATAACTTCAAAATGGCACGCTGTTGACTTTGGCTTTTTTTTTCTTCTAATAAATAATAGGATCCAGAGAACAAGAAAATCGTAGTATGTGATGAGAAGCTGAAAAGCATACTTGGAGGCAGAGATCGTGTTGGGTTTCTGGAAATCTCAGGGTTGCTTAATCCTCACTTTTTTAAGTAAATTTCTTCCATAGCTGTTGGGATTTTGTAAATGGATGTTCTAGGCTCTTTCAGTATACTTGTTGGCATAACCGTACTAAGATTGCTATCTATCTAGAGCTTGGCATTACATGTCTTTGCAAAAGAATGCTTCAAGTTTTCTACCTAGAAATGGTAGCCTTGATCAGATCTTGTGTCTTTTGTTTTGTAAGATTTAAACATGGACCACTCCATTCCAATGTTTTTATCACCTATAGTTCAATTTCTTACATACATACCCCCCTAGCTAAGGTGTGTTTCACTTTTTAAAAGTTAAAATGTCGTATTTTTGATATGATATGAAAGATTTGGGTGGTAGAAATATAAAAAGCAAATTTTAGGTGTGTGTTGGGTATGCAAATGCCTCTTTTGTTTTTTATGTATAATGCAGATTCTGTTCATGTGCTCACAATTTATGTGGCTAAAACCTATGTTGATGACAATGAGGTGTCAAACCTCCATTGGTGTGCATGCAGTGTGAAATGGAGCTCACCACATATAGAGCATGAGGGTGCCACTGCTGGTATGAACATCATCTTCTTTATATCATTTGACAGCTTCCTATAGTACCTGTAAAGCTGCATGATTAGTCAACTTATTCTGATAGATTTGTTAGTGTTTTTTACTTTTTAGAGTTCATGTTCTTTTGTTTTCCTTTCACTGGTGGTTGAACCAAGTTATCTAGCTTTTAATGCAAGAGTGTTTATTCTGTCAGCCTATCAACTAAACTTTGATTTTAACTTTGATTTTTACATTTCTAACATTTAAATCATTTTTATCACATAAAAAAATACCTCAATACCTAACCTTTTAAAAGTTTAATACGCCTTTTCATGCATAAGTAAAGTCAATGTAAAAATCAAATTTTAGTTGTTGGATATGTAAATACATAGGAATTATGTGACATGTATGTAAATCATCCACTTTTCTATTGATTGAATTACTTGGATGAAAGAAAAGAGCCAAAGCCCTTCTATCAGATCATATTTAAGTTTCCTTAAGAGTTGATTTAGGTTTCTCGAACTTGAAAGATCTGCTTCCATTTTTTGTGACCTTATTAACGATTATAACGGCACTATTTAATAATAGAATGAAATATCTTATGTGAATTTGATGATTTGTTTGGAATGAAATATCTTAAGAGTTGTTTAGAAACCAAGGCCCTTCTATCAGATCACTTTTTTATGCATAGGTTTATGACACACAGTATTATTATTGTAGTAAATATAAAACTAGAGGTGTTAGATATCAAAATACACACGAATTGTGTGCTATGTATGTTAATTTTCCTTAATAATTTTGTTGTTGAATGCTGAAAGATCAAGCGATAGATTCTTTCATTTTTTTTTCAAGTATTATGAATTATTACAAAAAAATAGGGATTTAGCAGACTAGCTGATGATAAGACTTGTATTAATTTTCAGGAGGGTAAATTGAAGAAATACTAGTACGTATGATATTATTTATGATATTATGAAAATTATATAGTAAATGCATAAAATTATACTAGATTGATCATATCTGTAGTGCTGGTTATGATTGATTGGCTATATATCTAAAAATAAATTTGATGATTATAAAACTCGACCTATAACTGATGATTATAAAACTCGACCTATAACTAAATTTGAATCATAATGTTCTGAGGATTTAGTGTAAATTTCTTAAAGTAGGACTGTAGGAATGCAACATGGCATATGGTTCTATTTAGTTATCAATCTTGGCATTTGATAGATTTTTGCATCTCTGTAAATTTGACTGCGAGTAAAGTGTTAAAATAGTTCTCCGAGTCCCAAAATCTATCTTAGTGTCAAATTACTTTATAAACTCTTTTAATATGAGCTAAAACAATTTCTAGGAAGACTATTTTATCCATATTAAAAAAGAGTATGGGGACTAAATTGATATTTTTATAGATTCTAGGACTAAAATGACCTCTTACAAAGAGTTAGGGGATCATTTTGATAGTTTTCTCTTTAACTACTGTGGTTGGAAACGTTTGTCTGAAACTAAAAATTGAACATGGCATTATTGGATATCAGCCAATAATGTTGCTTGCATTTTTTTTTCTTTTTAAGATAAGCTATATTCAATAGGTTTAAATTTCTGGCCATCTCTATCTTTGCATTGTTTTAGCGAATAATTCTGTGATTGTTATTTGGCAGAATCTGACAATTTCCTTAGGAAAGAAATGCAACCATATTTTCAATTCAGGTTAGGTGTATTATATAAAAAGATTGTCTGAAACATTAAAAACAAGAAGACAAGATTTTTTTTTTTTTTTAATAGCGTAGGGCCTTGCAATTGTTTTTTACTAAATGACAAAAGCAATTGCATTATATCAAAAATGGTAGTTTAATTATTGCACTTTATTTATCCAAGCTGTTTTTTGAATTTTTTTTTATTTTTTGGGAAATTTGCATGCATGCCATATAATTCTCATGTATTTACATGTCTAAAATCCAAAGTTTGATATTTACCCTTATAATATTGTGGTTTCATGAATCTATGTATGAAAAGTTGTGTTTTACTTTTAAAAAAATAATGATAGTGATATTTTTGATGTGATGTAAAAAGGTTAAGTGGTTTGCACGTAAATGTGAATGTTCAGGTGTTAGATATATGTAAATACATAAGAATAGGGGGGTATATATGTAAATTGTCCTTTTTTTTGGGTTAGGTGACGTTTTTTGACAATTAGATGTGTTTTTGTTTCTTTTGTAGCCGCAATTAAATTTTTTTTTTTTAATATTCTTATGCATTTATATATCTAACATCCAAAGTTTGATATTTATATTTATAACATGTGTTATTAGAAATTTATCCATGGAAATATACTTTTTACTTTTAGAAAATAGTGATAGTGATATTTTGGATGTGATGTCAAAATTTGAATGTGGTATGAATGTTTAGGCTTAGAAATATAAGAGAATTGTGGTATGTAAATACCCTTTTTTTTTTTTTTTTTAAGAACATATTTGTGCAAGTGGTAAAGGCGGGAGGTGATAGGTGCAGCGACGGCGAGCTACACAAGGGCGATGGGGGAAGCAGTAATGAGTGAATAGTGGCAGGCGGGAGGGTGGCAAATTTTGGCATTATCATTTTTTATGTAATTCAAATTTAGTCCAATTCTAAATGAATGAACTTAAGGTATCAACTTCAAATTCATTAAAATTTTACATTGTATTTGTAACTTTTCAGACTACACATAATTTTCTCAAATCCTGTAGAAGAATTAAAGTACACTAATTCACTACAATCTTTGAACTTGATACTAAGTTTACAGTACATGCTGAAAAACTAGAAACTGGACCACAATGGTTTGGTAGTTATTAGATCTATACAATCTTTATGCATTGGATCAGCTTTGTTCGTCGGTACTAAGTGAGAGAATGTAGATCTGAGTAGTTAAACTAGAAATTGGAACTGTGTGTCTGAAAATAATGAGTGGGGGCCTCGCTTTAATTTTGCATCAAGTCACTGCTTCAATTGTACTAAAGAATAAAAGCATTGTTGATAACATCATATTAAAGTTCATAGATGCGATTTAAACGGTTATGAGTTTAATCTTTTATGCTTAATGTCTTGCTCTGATTGTACGTTCTTACATTTTTATCTCAAAGAAATATAATTTACCTTGCTTTAAGAAAAAAAATATATATACAGCCATCGTATTTGCATGCACATTGAAAATTTACCATTAGCTGTCTTGATCTATTGATTTTTTTTTAATATCAAATTTTCATCAAAATTAAATTAAAAATTAGTGCTATTTGATAAAATAATTTCAAGCCAATCTAGAGTTGATTTGGTACAATCATAACTGTTTGAAAATGCGGCTGTGAAATTGTTCCTGAAAAAAAATTTCATATTTTAAAAAATTGCAGCGACTTTTATAAATTTATTTTGACAGTTATTGCTCCTAACCATATCAGATTGTAAAATAAAACTTTACCAAGCCCTTAAAAATACAATGCAGCAGTCCCAAACACAATCTTCGTTCATTAATAAGTATATAAAGGTCGAGACTTTGTTAATGAGAAAATTGAAAAACATGTCTAATAAACTAAATTATTATCCTCATTTATTAGGTGGACGAGACGATCGCTGTCTAGAGCTGTCAATTTTTTATTTATTATATTTTACTTAAAAATACCATTTTCCATCTTACATTGAGTAGAAAAAGATGTCCTTTTTCCATCACTTAAAAACTACTACAATCCTTGTCCCATTATAACAGACTATTTTGATTTTAAAACTTCGTTTAGAACCACGAAAAAAAACGCTTCTTTCCTTCTTCCAAATCATAGACAACTCAATTACGATTCGTGAGAATATTTATTTTTGTGCAGACAATAACAATTTTAAAAAATGTCATTGAAATGTACGGCTTAGATTATAATAACAGTCGCAAAAAAATCTCGTTGAAATGTACGGTGAAAATCGTCCTGTCGGTGAATGTCGGCATTCATTTGATCACTGAAAACGTGGGTTGTCCAGAGAGCCCATGTTCTGAGCTCACTGCAGCAAAGGGCATAAAATAAAACAGCAATATTTTCAATGTGATGTTAAATAAATTTAGTAATATGCATGCACGTTGGTGCGAAAGTCTTATGTATGGAAAAGATGCATTTCACTTCTAAAGTGATGCTAAAGGATTAGTGGCATGCATGTAAATTTCGAAGTTTAGCTGTTAAAAATGTAAATATAAGAATTGGTTGGTATACATGTAAATGCCCCCACACCAAAAAAAAAATTACACCAAATCATCACAACATTACAACCATCGGTACTTCTATTCTTTGTTATTTTTCAATATTTTCATAGCCAAACACCGGTATGTAAAAGACCTTCATTTAATGTGATTGAAATACATCAGCCCGTCACAATTCTTTCTATAAACATCAGCTAATCATATGTAAATACTTTTTTTTTTTCATCTTGGTATTTACGTAAAAGCATGCCTAGTGAGCCCTCGCTGACTTGCGATGATCTTTACAGTCATAAATATGGATTTTCGGATGTATATAATGACAAATTATCAAAATGGCAACCTTTAAAGGGGTTTACTTTAGTCTCAAAATTTATAACAGGTGTTAATTTAGTCGCCATATTTTCTTAATGAAAGCTAAAATAGTCTTCCCTGAGACTATTTTAACTCGTATTAAAAGAATCTAGAGACTAATTTGACACTTCTATAGACCGACTAAAATGATCCATCGGTTAAGTATTCCAGCAGATTATTTTGGCACTTTACTAATGATTATACCTGACAAGACAAAGCAAAGCGGCTTCAATTTACAATGGTTGCATTTCCTGTTCAGGAACAGCAGCATCCACACGCCTGTATGCAGCTTGCAACGCAGCAGATTTATGTCTCCACAAATACCAAACTAAGAAGGTTGTGAAACTGAGCATCACAACAACTGAAATACCCAAACCCACCGCCCATAAATGTCGCTGCCGCCATGACCTGTTATTGATATGCCAAACTTCAATAACTCTCACTTCATTCATTATGGTTCTCGCAATCAAATAAATAACTATGAAGAAAATATTGTATTATGCTGATCCACCAAAATTTGGGGCAGCTTATCCATTGCGGCGGCGTTTTGAAAACGACGTCTCACAGCTTGGAAACTGCGTTTGAGCAGCTCATCCGAAAACACAGTTGATTTTTTACACTAAACGCGAAATTAAAGCCGAGCCTCGCAGTCCACATTTCCAGATAAGCGGCTTATCTAGATAAGCACAAGCTGCCCCAAACGTACCCATAGTCCACTTTGTTTGATGGATAAGTGTTGAAATAAAGCTTAAACTCGCTAATGGAGATGATTGAGAGGAAGAGAAACATAAAGAAAAACATAGCCACCGCTAAGAAAAGACAGAAATGTTGCTTTCTATGAAGATGGGGCAACCGAATCAAGGGTTAAAGTGCCCAAATAGTCCCTCACTATTTACATGTCGCCATTTTAGTCTCAATCTATAAAGTATCAAATTAGTCTCCATACTCTTTTAATATGAGTTGAAATAGACCTAAGGAACGACTATTTTAGCCCTTATTAAAAGAGTTTGGAGACTAAATTGATATTTTTGTGGACTTTGAGACTAAAATGACCCCCTGCAAAAAAACAGGCGACCATTTTGACACTTCTCTCCGAATCTAAGAATAGAGTTTCAAGATTCTTTCGGAAACTATTTTTTATCAAAGCCATAGATATGACTCAAACAATTATATTAAAACCCTAAAATACCTTCTTGATGGAGGCTCAAAATTCCAATGAACTACTTCATAGCTTCCAAAAGTTTCAGGCAGACGAAACCGGTGTTCCGTTAAGCGAGCAATTATACCCTGGATACCATAAATGTGGTTTCAAGTTCTGAAAAAAAAACTAGAAGGCAGAGAGATACAGATCCACAATGTACTTGAGTTGCTTGGGGATGAATGTACCATAGCAGTTGTATTAGAAATAAAATCTGAAGTGTCAGCCGGAAATATAGCCAATTTTATGAGAGTGCCATTCCCTTTGATTGTGAGCTTCATTAAATGAACCTGTAAGAATAAACATTGTAGCAGTACAAAAACATACAAGGAATTTAACAAAATAAATCAGATAGGATTTTACCTGATATGACATAACATCTAGGTCATGAGCAATGAGCTCTTCAAGTTCCTTCGAATGAGGTTGTAGGGCCGAGTATGTCAGATTTAAGTACATATCGAAGGTTATGATTCCAATTTGGATTTGACCTGAGAGGGAACTATGAGTAGAGACACAAGCACATAAAAGCAGAAAATAAAAAAATTGTACTTCATTGGAACAAATTATTGGATCATAAATATATACTCTCAGAGCTTTGATTAAGTCTTTTCAAGCATTAGAGAACACTTCTATTTGCTTCTGGAATTAATTTCTTTCATAATACAATCTAGTAACGGAAAATCAACCAAGATGTTCATTGGGTCCATAGATTTACACTCCATTATATTCTCCTATAGTTTTCCAACATGTTTGTTTTATTCAAAATGAGCCAGACAACCCGTATGATGTGCATGTAGTTTATATTTGTCTTATAATACCGGGCAAACTTTCATACTCTTCAGCATCTAAAGGAAACTTTTTACAGTTTCATAGTTATAAATAAATAATTTATAATTAAAATATGATTACATCAAAGATTGTATTAATTTCATACATATTTAATTAATTATTGATAAGTTTGCAAAATTTATTAAAAATCAGATGCCTTTCTTTATGAAGATGCCAATTTTGAATGGTTCTAGATGTACTTTTCTAAGAATATTTTAACATGTGCTATTCTCACATTTCTTTCCTTTAACTTCCTTTTATCTACATCTCCCAAGTTAAGGTCTCTTTCTTTCTCTCTCTCAACTAATATCAGAGCAAACTGAAAAGTGTAAGAACCATTTTCTTTAAAGACAACATCAGAAAGCACCACGCGTGATTGTGTGGAGCAAGAAACTATTCTCAAGGTATAAAGTGCAATGCATAGTTGTCTTAAGTTTTTGGCAAGCTACGCCACCGATACTTCTTTCTGCTAAATGGGACCATTTCTACATTTCAAATAATTGAACAACCCTTACCATCCACGTGCTTGTTGGTTTATTAGGCTGAATTGAAATAAGAAAACAGAATTGTGAGCCATCCTCAACCTCAACCATAATGTGAGAGAGAGCACATGAATTTGTTCTCCGATTCTTGCTTAGATAAGGAGGATTTGTCTAATATCAGCTACTATAAAAAAGCACTTGTTTATGCAAAAAAATAAAACATTAGGATCGTATTTGATTAACTCAGAAAGTAAATAACAAGGAAAATACACCAAATAATTGATATTTGTGTAGTTCAGTATACCAATAGAAAGAGGAATTCATCCACTGTTAAGAATTCAAGCTATAAATAAATAAGAAATAAGAAAACTCTCTTTTCAAACTCAAGTATTCCCAATCTCACCGGGTACAATTTTACGGTGTTTTCAAACACATTTTTTAGGATACCTTTGGTTATATTTTGAAAATACCTTCGAGTATGACGACACCCTGTTATGACTTTTAAAAAGATTAAAAATGATAATTACTCAAAGTGAAATGGGAATAGATAAATTTAAAGTTTTAAGGAAAAGAAATGCATTTTTTTTTGTCATTCATGCATAGCATAACAAAAGAATTTAATGTATATTTGATTATAATTACTCACTAAGCCATAATTATGGTTGCAATTAATGTTTTCCTTCAGAAGAAAAAAAAAATTTAGGTTGATACATCTGGTAGGAAATATTTGATTTACATGAGAAGAACTACAGCTGATAGGTATTAGTTATGATATGTTAATAGTTTTTTGTTTATTGTTTTCTTCATTTACTGTTTAGTAATGGTTTGAGGTGTGGTCTTCAAATTATGTTGATGTCTCTGGATGTTTAAGACTTCACTTGGAGGAGTGTCCTAGTTCCATCGTGTTGGAGGAAAATCCGATAAGCCACGATATGATGTTCGGTGAAATAATATTTCGTGAGTGTTTGCTGACACTAGTCCGCTAAAACGGTATTTTTTCGCCGTTGTAAGAAGCAATTCCCTCCCTTCAATCCGCAACACCGTGTTTAAATGAGCTTCACCAAACATCAAAGCTCTCTCGAACGTAGCTTAAATTTTATTGCATTTTGTTGATTAGTGGTTCTTTTATATATTGAAAGCTTCTTAAATATTTTGTGGAAAGTAAAATAAAATGTTAATACCGTTCAACTGCAGTTTCCATCATAATTAATTCTAAGCACCAGGTCGTGTCATGACAATAGTAGTATCAGAGCAATTAGATTGGATCATGATTTAAAAGAGCCATTAGGATGATTACTTTAATTCATAAGTAATATTGGTAAAAAATTGGATTGTACCTAATTATAATATTTTAATGTTATTTTAAAAATATGGAAAATTAGAAGGACGAAGCTAGAGATGATATTGTAAAAGTTGATCCACCCCTATAGATTACTGTGAATACAAATGCATTTACTGAGATGATGATTGCAGTAACGCAGTTAATTAAGAACTCTCAGACTCATTTCAGTTCCAGTAGAGGTCAGTGGATAACTACCTGAAATTATTTCAGGATATGAGACCACCTCTCTTTTCTTGAAGAGATCTAGTATTTGCTGAAAACTGACAGCTGAGAATGAAAATCCTAGATAGATTGTCTTGTCCTCTAAAAAGAATGGTTACACTGGTCACATTTGCATTAGAGAAAGAAGCAAAGAGATGGTGACATAAACAACTGCAGAATAAATTTGGGGGTAGAGCCGATCTCATGATTCAATGGGACGAGTTTGTGAACACCTTTAGAGAATAGTTCGTATCACTATCCGCTAGAGGCAAATGCAGGACCAGTTTATCAGTTTGATACAGGGTAATAGCTCGATTATGCGGTATGAAGCTAGATTCACAATGCTCTCTAGGAATGCATCTCAGTTGATTCCTAATGCAAATGAAAAATGTCACTGATTATTGTCTGGGCTCAGGGATGTGATTAGACAATTATTGATTCCTGAATCGATGATTACTCTGTTCTGGTGGAGAGAGCTAGGAGGATTGAGCTGGATCTGGACGCTACTCAGAGGAGGAGGGACATTCGAAAGAGTAGAAATTTAAAGGTATCTAAGTTTCCTTAGAGCTCTCACAACATACATTCCTTTTGCGAACGGAAGAAAGCGGGGCTCGATCACTGCCCTAGCCGAACTCTTCTCCCTCGCGAAGGTCGCCTAAGGTTCTCCCCTCCTCGTACGCCTGCCACTCTGCCTACAGCTTCTTCCCAGTGCCCTGCAAAAAGCCTTACCTCTGTCGTCACCTACTCCCACGCCTCTGCGACTCTGTCGCTACATGCTTTTGCAACTTTGTCGCCACTCTCGCTCGTTGCCTTCAAGCTTCGGTTCACCTCCAAGTAGGTATATGTAACATCTCTCCCTCTTTGCCTATAAAACACCCATTTGGGGAGGGTTTTTTGGTAGGCTGAAATTTTAAGGAGAGGGGAAGTGTGTTGGCATCATTTTTTGTTGATGTCAAGTGTGTCCGGGACGTCGATATTACTTAAGGAGGGCGTCCATGTCGTTAACGTTTTCGCGTGCGAGCTTAAAATATACAAATTATCATTTTGGGCACGATAGTCGAAAAAGTGGCCCAAACGACTCCGAATGACGAAACGGACTGCGCGGTCACGTCCAGAATGTCAATTTTACCTAAGGGAGATGTTCATTTTATCGCGATGACGTGTTCGACAAAAAGATGCGGAGAGATAATGATAATAATAATAATAATATTATTATTATTATTAAAAAAAAAGATATTCCTTTAAAAAAAAATTGCGTAACTCCTCCCTCTCTCCTCTCTCTCTCCTCTCTCCTCCCTCTCTCCTCTATTCTCTCTCTCCAAAAAAAATAAAAAATAAATAAAGAAACAGTTTAAAAAAAGAGAGGGAGGCATCTCTCCTCTTCTCCGCATCTCCTCACAGCCAACCCTCTCCCGTTCGCGAAAACCGCCCGTGCCCTAGCTTGCCGCCGCCGACTTCTCCTCGCCGGAGAAGGAGGCCGCCGGCGAAGCCCGTCGCCGGCATCCTCACCCTTCCGAACTTCCAACCTCCTCCTCTTCTTCTTCTTCTTCTCCAAATTTTTCTTCTTCTTCTTTATTTTCTTCTTCTCCTTCTCCTTCTCCTTCTCCTTCTTCTTCTTCTTCTTTCCCTTCTTCCGAATTTTTTTATTTTTATTTTTATTTTTATTTTTTTATTTTCTCTTTCTTCTTCTTTATTTTTTTCTCATATTTTTTTTTTCTTCTTCTAATTTTTCTTCTTTTTTTTTTCTTTCTTCTCCTTCTTCCATTTCTTCTCGGCCAACCCCACCAATCTCGACGATCTTCCTTCATCTCGCCGGCTTCTGCCTTGCAGGTGTCGTATCTTTCACCGGATCGAAACGACAACGAACCTCAACATCTTTCGGGAGGATACGAAGGACTCCCATTTTACCTGCAAGTTCTCGTCGGATCTATTTAGGCTTCGTGCAAACTACGCGAAGGTATAATATTTCTTCCACTTCGCATTTTATTTCCTAGCCGGCCTTAGGTTGTAGGCGTGATAGGCGTGTGGGTTCGATCGCCCACACGGGATGTGTGCGCCGGCGTAAGCCGGCGCGGCGGCACACTTATGTGATGGATCGATTGTTTTCCTAGAGGTGATTTATAGGATAGGATCCCCTCGCGCAACTAATTTTCCTACGATAACCGAGTGAATCATATTTGACTGTTAGCCTTAGCACAAAAATCCTAGAGGTTGGAGCTCCCTTCGCTCCTCTTTGCTTTGGTAGTTCCGATCTTTTAAAAAGATCGAAAAGTAGATCTTCGCGAAATGAGAAAATGCGAGTCATTAGCTCATTTTGCAAAGCTCGGAGGCGTCGTGAAATCGGGAAGAGTGTTGTCACTAGCCCGTTTCATGGCGAGATGGAGAAATTCCCCCTTTGAAGATCCAGGGAGAAGTTCCCCCATTTACTTCACCAAAGCAAAGGCGGCAATTATCATCTTTTTATATATTGACCCCTAAGTTCCCCGGTAAGGACGTTAGCACGAGAATGGCTCCCTATCACATGTTTATGTTTGCATGTCGCATTTTGTATGTCACCTCACCTCACTTCACCTCGTCTAGTCGTCCCGGCCCGACGAGCATTACACTTTGCTTTGTTCGGCCGCCTCGTCCCGACGAGCACCTCACTTCACTTCGTTCGGCCGCCCTGGCCCGACGAGCATTACGCTTCACCTTGTTCGGCCGCCCCGGCCCGACGAGCACCTCACTTCACCTCATCTAGCAGTCCCGGCCCGACGATCATTACACTTTGCTTCGTTCGGCCGCCCCGGCCCGACGAGCCTCTCACTTCGCTTCGTTCGGTCGCCCCGGCCCGACGAGCATCTCACTTCGCTCCGATTGGTCGCCCCGGCCCGACGAGCCCTTCACTTCGCTCCGATTAGCCGCCCCGGCCCGACGAGCACCTCACTTCGCTCCGATTGGCCACCACGGCCCGACGAGCATCTCACTTCGCTCTGTCTAGCCGCCCCGGCCCGATGAGCACTACACTTCACCTCGTCCTGCCATCACGGCCCGACGAGCATTACACTTCACCTCGTCCTACCACCCTGGCCCGACGAGCATGTTACTTCACTTTGTCCGGCCGCCCTGGCCCGGTGAGCACTTCATTTCATTTCAATTGGCTCCCCTGATTCGGTGGATACAACACTTTAGTTTGGTTGGATTACTCGACCCAGTCGACCAATTTCTTGCACCACCATATTGTCTTGCATGTATGTTTGCATTTTTGTATGTTGTAGCGCATATGCATGAATATATTATTGCATCTTGCCTTGTATCTATATGTTTGCATGATCATGATAGATATTGTCTATTTGAATTGCATTTTCTGGGTCACTGCTTCGCCGGTATACCCTCTTTTCGGGCCACTGCCGCTACGGCATGCCTACCTTCGGGTCACTGCCTTACCGGCATACCCTCTTTTCGGGCCGTTGCCGCTACGACATGCCCATCTTCCTAGGGCCGCTGCCACCACGGCATGCTCATCTTTTTGGGGCCACTACCGCTACGGTATGCCCATTCCTATGAGTCATTGCCTTACCGGCATACTCTTTATCACTACTTATATGTTTTGATTCGCTTGCATTAGCATTTGCATTTGCATGTTTGTATGGATAGTGAGCCAGACCTGTTAGGAGAGTGACTCCCGTGTTGGTCGCGATGCCTTAACGAGCATTGCTCGCTGGGTCAATCCCAATGAGCAATGCGAGTTAAGTCATCGGGATTGACACGAGTATGACTGTGCTAAAGATCTAATGGATCTAACTTGTGTCACCGCTCTTCGTGACACACTTTAGATCCTTTAGATCTTTAGGATGGGGCTGATATGAAGACCCCGTCAAAGTCATGTTATACTCAGACTTACCCCTCACTTGTATACTAGGTCGATGCACTTTCTCGGTAGATGGCGTGCTAGGCTAGGATTTAGGGTGCTAGATAGTCTTTTTGATTTCTGGCTATTGTTCTCTGTTGGATTGGTTGCCTAGCCAGATATCTTTCTTTTGCATTATGCTTGTGATGTGTCTGCATGTTGCATATGTGTGGTAGTATGTTAGGGCGTTCTTCTGCAGGGAGTCATGCCTATTTTCATACACACACACAGATACCGCTATGGGGGGAGCAAGTGATGATTTCTAACAATTTGCTTGCAGGTGCTATTAGCTCCCTCACTTTTAAGGCATGGCTCGTGATACGTTATTTGCATGTGGGTTTTCCTTCTAACACTTGTTTTCATGCAGGATTGAGTTTTTTTCTTTTCTCTATGTATTTTTTTTAGAGTCCAGGAGAGTCCTGTAGCAGAAATAAGATACAGGCACGGGTTCCGAGTCGTTAGCACGGGAACCATGTGGAGGGGACTAGGAGCAGATGCTCGTGCCCCGTATCTTAATTCTGCATTTTTGTATTGATGTATAGAATTAGGACCGGACATGTATATGCGGAGTCCGACTTCCCTTTTTCCTTTCTGGGATTTGTTGCCGACCCAACGGCACCGGCCTGTTTATTATTTTGGTTTGACTTGTTTTATTTTTTTTACATCATGTTGCATGTCTACACTTGCATGTGTTTTTCTTGTTTCTTTCTGTGTTTTATCTGGGATTTCACGATATAACATAGGCTCATTAAGAACCATAAAATTTTAATTTCCTATAGAATCCTAAATAAAATCTTCAAGATAATTAAAATTTAGGATTAAAATATTCAGGATCTAAAAATTATAACTTTTACTTTCCTGCATATATTAATAGGGCCTCCACAATACTTACGATCATTCTAGATAACTGCATTCATCTTTGCATGTCCCGAGGAGGAGTCCCCGTACTTTTCCAACTTGACTGGCCCAGCATACCTTCATTTAGGTGGTTGTCTAGTGAGCCTAGGGTGTTAGAAGGCTCCCCGACCCAGACAGGGTGTAAGTCCTTTTGTTTGGAGTGTTTCCAGCTTTGTAGCTGAACCTCCACTTTCTCTTTCTTTCCTGAGGTATCCTCGCTATTTTAGCAGGTATAAATCCCACCTCTTGGAGCTCCAGCTTGTAGTCATAGGATAGAGTTTCTTTCCTTTGACCTTAGGGCTACCGAGATTCTCGTGGATGATGCAATTCACGGATTGCTGACCGGGGATTTCAGGACGTGTTGGGTCGACTACCTTCACGAACAGGTAGACTTAGGGTCCTAGTAGCTGTGTATGACGGGTCCGTGGTACCCCGACCCAGTTACCTCTACCTTTTAGGATCACTCTACCTTCCTTTTTGTTGAGCTCCTTTGAGCCCTGTCGCTCCTTGACCTCATTGATATCACCTTGACGGCCCGATGCCGATGAGCTGCCGCCCATTTGGGATACGACGATTTGTCCTCTGCCCTTTGACTCGGATGTGCTTTGACGTATTGGGAGATCCCCGTTAAGATGATTTAGGTTATTTCGTGGGCCCCATGTGCTGATAAGCCGCTATCCATTCCGGGATGTGAGAGACTCATTCTCTGCCCAATTGTTTAGCGTGAGCTTTAAAACATTAAGACTGTTCCCACACGAAATAACCTTCCTTTGGTTGCCTATACCCCAGGTTTATGATAATATGAAGCGAAACTCCTTTTATCGAGAGTATTCTTGGATATCCCCCAAGATGTAATTAACCAGTAGGAACACGTTCCTCTGGGAGTGCTCTTGACCCCAAAACAGGTACATACACCTGACTCTCTGGTTATGGGTAGTCTATGTAGATACTTCTTTCGCGGATATTGGTTTAAGGTGCCTCTGCCCGAACTTGTTTGGGCGGACATTCTTGACTATCTTTGCGAGGTTTATCGCACGTAGACTCTCCACGTTTTACTTTTTCTCTTGTTTGTCATTTTGTCGTATCTCCTCTCCTCTTCGAATCATTTATATGGTTCGGGAGAGAGATTTATTTGAATGGGGGAAGTATACGACGATCGACAAGCTGGCGACTCCTTTTTAAAATAAAAAAGAGAAAATTGAACGGAAACAAAGTACTCCTAAATTTTTTCTTATTATTCTTCTTGAGTTTGCTTTGGATCTGCATCAAGAGATGAGCCATCTCCTTCCTTCTTCTTCATTGCTCGTTTTTCTTGCCCCACTTCACCATGAGCTATTCACAGTTTGTTGTTGTTCTTGCATTTAATCAACTCCATAGAGATTATTGGCTGATTTGTTTTGTCTATGTCATGTTTTGTATCAAATCTTACTTATCACCTTCATGCAAAAGTCAAATTAGTAGGTTACATGCTAAGTGCTTGTTGAAATGCCGTAAGGGAATTAAATTCATCGTCATATTTGCATCGAAGTTTGGTGGTGAAATATTTGAGCTTCTTCTCTTATGTATTTTGATGTAAATCCGGTTTGAGACCTTGCATAAATTTCTTTCAAATGCCGCTGGAAAGCATCCCTTAATCTTTATATGAAACTTGCTGAAATCATATAGTTGCAACAAAAAAGTGAAAACAATCATTAATTGTTACGTGCTTCACTTGTTCGAAGTTTCGATTGTACAGTTCGGGAACTACAATTGGATTTGGTACTTCTCGATTGGTGGATCGTTTTTATGTGTGAAGTGAAATCAGCTTTCATGCAGAGTTTCCATGAGTGAAAGAATTTCTCATTGTCGCATATACGAATGTTTATTTTCATATTTTTATGTGGCAAGTGAAAGGTAAAGGTAACTTTCATATGTAGTTGGCGTAAGTGAATGACTCCTTATGAATGGTTTGCTTTAGCTTTCTGATTTTTATTGAAAAACACCCTTGAATCGTTATGAAAAACCTGAAACTTGAGCATATGATTTCGGGTTTCCCCAAGTCCAAGCTTCCAGATTTCTTTCACAGAGTTGAACTCTTGTATGTTTATCTACACGAAACTTGAAATTTATATGGGATTAGCTTTAGGAAAATCTGAAATTATACAGGCTAATTCTATGCAAATCTTAAATTCATATGAGGGCTTCTAAACATCATTTGTGCCGGGTATACAAAGGATTCATCCATCTTCTCTTACGCTGTAGCCTAAAATTTGGACTATGAGTTGGAGGTGATTTGATCGATGTTCATTCAATGGCACTTACATACATACCACTTAATTCTTACATATCAAATAATTTAATTGCATGGGCTGATTTTGGCGAGTTATTTGGAACAACTTAAAAAACATGTTTTGCGGGCTGAATTGGTTTCAGTTTAGAGCTTTTAAAAATGTGTTTTGAGGGTTGAATTGGCTTCAGTTTAGAACTTTTAAAAATGTGTTTTGGTGGGCCGAGTTGGCTTCAGTTTAGAGCTTTTAAAAATGCCGTTTTTATGGCTGAAATGACTGTAGTTTTGAGGGTTTTTAAATGCATCTTTTGACGATGTTTTGACAAGGTTTTGGGCTGCATTTTGGCCCTGTTTTGGCAAAGTTGGGCTGGGTTTGGCCCTGTTTTGGCAAAGTTTCGGGTTGTGGTTTGGCCTTGTTTTGGCGAGATTTTGGGCTGCGGTTTGGCCCTGTTTTAGGGGAGAGTGATGTACTAATTTTAGTACAGTTTTAGGTGTTTTATACATCGATTTGGGCACTTTAAGTGCTGATTTTTTTTAGGTTTTTTTCACGCGCCTTTAGGCCGATTTACTTGTGGTTTTGCCCCTTTGCTTTGTTAATTTCTTTTTAGAAGTGGGTTGGCCTCCTTCTCCGTTGATTTGTTTTGTTATTAAGGTTAAGTAAAAAATGAGAATTTCTGATTTAATTATTTGGAAAACACTTATAGATATTTGAGGATAAATTAGAAAATACTTAATTGAAAGCAAAACACATTAAATCACTGCAAGCTCAAGTTAGAAGCATAGACTTCCTAGACTTTAGGAGCACACCCTAGGTGAGAGTTCATTTAATTTTCAAATGAATGACGAAACTAGACACTTGACCTTAATTCACAAGTCGATTAAAACACTAAACATAAGGATACACCAAGATGTGGTACATAACTTCCTTTTAATTAAATCAAGTAGTGAAATTCTCGTCATGACTTAACCTACAGTGAAACCCAATGCTCCGGGATTTAAGCTTGAATCTTACACTGTAATCCTCCTGACAATTGGGGACATTGTCAATGCCACATATAAGTCACATACTCCTAGTTCTTTATACGTGGCATCGTGTTTTGTTTTACACGTTCTTATTTTTTTATACCGGACTTTCTAACAATTTGTTTAAATTTCCTGCAATTTATTATTTTTTTATTGCATTATTTACTTTAATGCACTTGTTAAACTCCTTGGATAGAGAACAGTAGAACATATGTTAGGAGGTACACCGGTCCCTTGAGACCCAACAATAATTATACTTGTAAATATAAAACATAAACCAAAATTGGATTCGCCACAGTCTGGAGCTTGGAACAAGTCTTCGTAGGTAGCAAGACGGAGAAGAAGCAAGTGGAGGATGACGATCTACAACAACAAACCTTTCCATAGAATTAAATAACAAACCGTAGAACTTCAAGGTAGTCTGCCTAGCGCGACATAAATCCTCACTTTATCGTTTAAGCCTTTGCACAACAATGTTGTGTAATTTAAGCCTTAACTCGCTTTATAAGTCCTAAATAATAAAACTGGCCAGATAAAACTTTAAATACAATTTCTCAAAAATTGAAGCCAAATGATAGGATAGTTTGGGAAGTCACTGATGTTTCATTAAAGATCTGTGACATCTCCTACTTTTCTTTCATTTGATTCTAAAAATAAATAATCTCATTTGGTCCCTTTCCTCACTTGACTTTTCTATGTCCAAACTTGAAAACCCTAAAATTTGAATTCATAAAGATAGATACCTCTGATCATCATCGAGAGTTCTCTTAAGTGACTTCAGTCATTTGAGAGGTAATTAACTGTAGGGTCTTTGCCTCTATAGAGAGCTTTAGGAACTCGGGTAATATAAACAATATCTAATTCTTAATATTAGGTAAGGAAACTTGTCGGTCAACATAAATGTTTGCAGACTAAAACAGACGTTATAAATTCTCTATTTTATTTGATCGAGCCTCACAGATAAGTGATATGTCTATTTCTCGGGATAGGAATGTCACTTGTAGTGTTGTGCTCGTTTATTTAAACTATCATCTATATGGGATCGGTTTAGTTTCGTATTTTCCAAATTAAACAATTATATTTCATATATATATATATATATATATATATATATATATATATATATATATATATATATATATATATATATATATATATATATATATTCAAATATTCTCTTTTCCAATTTGACGGCCGACAACATGTAATCTATAAGTCACCAATTTTCTTCATAAAAAGGCATATCACACATAATATTAGTTGCATTATGAACCCTAAGCCTAGCAATATTAATAGAAGTACACTTTAAGAGAAAAGAAAAATATTGGCCTTGCACATCATTTGCCTCGCAAGCTCGAACGGAGTGTGTATGTTCTGCCACTTTGCTATCTCAAGTCTTATATTAAGCTCTTGGCTCTGGCTAAGAGAAAAATCTTGGTTCAAATTGCTTGCTTCAGTTCAGCAGCTGTAATAATAACTAGAAACAAATATTTACTTCTCCTCACTATTTCTTCTAATTATTGAGTTGCTGCTCATTAATTTTCTATTCCCTGATTGAAGTTGGTCGCTTCATGATGGTTTTTCATTTCACGTCTGCTTGTCCACTAATTTTCTCATATGAATCTTGTTGGTTCTTCCTACCGAGAATGGCTACTTCTATCTCAAAAAGTTTTTCGTAAGAATACTTCTCAATGCCTCATCTTCGCAATCTCCCTCACTTCATGCTGTCTGCACCACTTGTTCTCTAGTTAGCCATTCAACCTCATGAGCATTCTTAATTTCTAAATATTTTTCATTAATTTATTGTTTATATCTTTGATTCTTTTTCTCTGACTTCAGAATAGTTGAAAATTACTCCTATTAAACCTATGATTATATTTACTGAAATTTCATATTTAACGTAATTTAAGTTTCATTAATTAGGAACACCATATACATATATTATATATGTGTCTATAATAAACAAGCCATGAACACTCTAATTATTGAAAGCACCACTTTATTTTAAGCTTTGTGCATTGCAAAAAAAAAATGAATCATTGCATCATAAAGCGTTTACTTTTTAAGTATTTTCTAGAGTATTTTCTAGAGCTAACATTAATTCAATCTATAATCATTGCTTCATTATATTATTTGCTATATTCTTTTGAAAAATTCTTCTTCATAGTTTATTAATTTCTCCAAATATATATATATATATATACTAGCACATTGTTTATCGTTGCCATCTTTAACTAAGATCATATTATCTTTACTTCGAATGAAAATAAAGGATCACTTATTTCATTCCATAGTGCCGAACATATTACATAAAATATAAAAAATTATAGTTATTGTTTTACTAGCATCTTTGCAAGACTTCTAACTTCCCTATGATTATCAAGTTCAATAGATTTTCTAATTTTCCTTTAATAAGCCTTCATATTTTCACTCTATTACCAAGTATCCATATTGACATATGATTTAATTCTAGACTCTCCTAAAAATTCTACACTACACTAAAAAAATGGGCCATCATTTCCCACATTAGGTTTGGCTCAACTAAATAATATCAATTTGACTCTCTTAGCAACTTATTCTGAAAGGTCAATAATTTCACACATTTCAAACTCCAACACCATACGTCACGACCACAATGACTTTGCTTGTATTTTTTATATTCTTAAGATATATATCCATAATAATTATTATATTTTGTATAGTTAAACTTTCTCCTAAGCTCACCTTTCAATTTTCGCGAGAAGAATTTCTAAATAAGAGTCGAAGAAATCTACTTGTGATTTGGTCACTCAAAATTTGTGAGAAATCAAACATTCTTCTCATTTATTACAAGTAGATGTTCATCATGTACGATTATATGCTACTACAAAATCAATTATAGCTTTCATTACATGTCTATCTCTTTAAGCATAACTACCATGTATCCTCTCATCGCCCATCTCACTTGAACCTTTATGCAAATTTAAATCGCCTTTAATAATAATCATTACGCAGTAATTAATCTATCTCTTCCCAAAATTGATCTTATAAACTATCTTCTAATTCAGCTTGTTGTGCATAAGTACGAAACTAATTCATAATTTCTTGGTTGATAATTATCTTGTCAACTTTATTATCAACCTCAACAATTTAATATTTTAACTCTTTATATATTATTAGCCTAACTTTATTCTTATTTTTAACATTTCTAACATATAATAACCTACAATCTCTCCCAATATTCTTTAAGTTCTCTCCTTTTCATTTAGTTTCTAATAAATAAGCAATATGCATAATTCTTTTATCATAGGTCAACCAATTCTATTGTCTTTTTATTCTAAGGTCTCAAATTCCAGCTGACAGGTTTAAACTTAGATTTAGACCTAGTCAATTGGTCGATTTTCACACAATCAAGTTAACTTGAAACACCGTACTTATGTGCAACATCACAACCCGCCTTTGCTTACTTTTCATCACGATCGGATTTAAATTGCAGTGCATCAATTACAGCTGATGTCGGAGCCCAATCTTGCCTACTTTTCACTATTATCAAGTTCTGTCTCACAAATAATTTCAGAGGAACGATGTAAAAACATCGTGAACATCGTAGCACTAATAAAATTCACTTCCTAATACAATAGAGTGATCACAGTAAAAGTTCGATGAACAAAAACAGGGAACAAATATATAACCATACACATGCAACTAAAAGAGATAGAAATCATGAATCTTCTTGATGAATAACAAATATATATATATATATATATATATATATATATATATATATATATATAGATATATATATCAGATGCCGCTTGGCTTATCTAGGAAGTCATTTACCTGGCAGAAAATTGTTTTTTGATTCACTAGGAGATAAAGCAGGTGCAAGTTCTATTGTTAAGTTTTTAGACGTAGGTGCTGATGGTGGTTTCTGTTTTTCTGTTTCTTTTTTGTCAATATTCAATCTATCCCACAAATCAGAACAGTTGGTCTTCCAAAATCCAATCCTTCGGTTATGGCGATCATATGTTACAAGAGTATTGCGGACAATAATTCCTGCCAGTACAAACATGACAAATTAAAGTATGCAACATTAGCTGGGGCAGCTCTGAAGAACAACGGAGCCACAGGTTTCATGGCATTGGCAATACATAAATCAAAGGGAAATTTACATACGTAGCACACAATTCTTATGAATTTACATACCACACACCTAAACTTTTATATTTACATACATAACACTTTGGTGTCTTAAATCTATGCATGAAAAGGTGGATTTCATTTTTAAAAATTGTGAGACAGAACTAGTATTGTGGTATTAAAAATTTGAATACTATGCATAGAGTGAATTTTTAATACCACATAAAAAATAACATGAACTTTTACTGGTATGAATTTACAATAGAGTGATCACAGTAATAGTGTTATTTTTTATGTGGTATTAAAAATTTGAATACTATGTGCGTAAATATGAAAGTTTGAGTGCGAGATATGCAAATACATAAAAATTGTGTGCTACGCATTTAAATGCCCCATTAATGATGCTTGCCCTTAGAAACTCCTCAAAACAAACAAAACACAAGCAGTAGCAATATGAAAGCAGCAAACATAATTCTGTTCTGAAGGGGCTGCTTGACAACAAAACTCAAACAAAACAGCGCAATGGAAAGAGAAAAATGATATAAGCACACAAATCCATGTTGGGAACAAATTGAATAAAGAGTCAAGACCAGGTAACCGTACCCCCTAATAGTGTTGTTGGATCGTTTCCATTCTGAAATATTCCCAAGCAATATGCCCCATCAATCTTGGAATGCTTTGCAGCACAAAATAAAAAAGACAAAAAAAAAAAAAAGAGCGTCAAAGCAAGAAAAATAGCTGATCAAACAGCAACAGAAGCAAATAGCATGACAAACAATTCCGTGTGGTATTGATTACGAATCAAGTAAATTCACATTACCCGGAAAAGGTAGTTTTCAGGAGCAAGTTTCAGCATTTTCCCATTTCCAAATACCATATCAACCTCTGGGAAAGACTTCGATGGATCTCTGAAACATAGTAACGATCATAAAAATCTGACATTCTTGAAGCGGTGGGGTAGGGAAGGAGATGTAAAATATTTAAAGGTTTGGATTATAGCAAAACCTTCCAGCACCAGCAAAACAAATATCTTTGTAGTTTGGATCTGGACCATCTACTTTTTTTAGCAAACCAAGCTTGCTCCCCAGCTGCAAAAATGAAATTTTAACAAATATCAGAACAAAAATTAAGTCCATTGAAAAAAACTAAAATTGCTAGTTGCACAGAGAAATATAATAAGTTTTTTAATTATCGTGTAAATAACTTTCTTCACACATCTTATCAGTGTATACTATGCATAGTTTACAAATTTTTCTGCAGCCAAGATAGAAGATCCATCTACAATGTATGCCATGGTCGAGAAACTGAAAATATTTACAAAAAGCTTAATATTCTAAAGAATATCTACTGATGAAACTAAACAAGTAAATCATCAAAATGAACATTTGATATTTTAGGCGTGTCCATTTAATCCCAAACTTCAAGCATTCAATTGAATCCTTCAACCAATTAAATCTAGATCAATTGATCCTACCAAAAAACTTTTCCATTTTTTTAGACACGAAGTGGTGAAGAAAAAAATTTCATGAAACATTTTTAAAAATTTTAGCATTAATTTCACTAATTCATATCAACTTTCACAAATAAATTGACAATTCAAAATATAATATCCTCAGATAGTCTTCGTTGATAAATTTCTAACCAAAAAATTATGATGTCGACTATAGGAAAAAATCTGTTCAATTTTGTAAATTGAATGGAAAAATGGACCAATCTAAAAATTTAAGGACTGTTTTGATAGTTTTCTTGTAAACATATTGTATGGAAATTCATTGAATTGACAGAATATGCATAATGTATGCAGAGAAAATTCTGAACAAGGCTAGAATGTAAATATGATCGAAGAGCAAAATATTGAACACCATAGACCGATCCACAACAAAAATATTTTGCTCTTTGATCATTTTTTATTACTTTTTTATTACTTTATAAAAAATATTATGTTTTAGAAGTTTTCCCCACCCTCAACTATGACATTGCCCAATCCTTCAACAAAAAATACCCAACTTAACTATATATATATATGTATATATATATTAAAAAATTCACAATTCACATTCTTATGTATTCAAATTTCCCTTTCAAAATTTTGATAATAATATCTTACTAGTTATTTGTGTTTTTTTCTAGAATCACCAAGTGTATATATATATATATATATATATATATATTTATTCATTATTATTATTTCTTATTAATATTTAGTTAATATATTATTTAATGCTTAAAATTTTGCCCACTCTAAAAAAATTGACTGATTAGTTTAATCTAAAAAAAGTATACTTAAAATCTATTTTAAATTTTTTTAAAATTTTTTATATTATTAGCTAAAAACTATCAATTAACAACACCAAATATAAAAAATAAAAATAAATTCCAGTGGAGAGAGCTTGAGCGGAACCTCCAACAACTAACCAAAAACTAATAACAAATTATTTCAGATTTTCTATTATTTGTGTGTTGTCCCACATCACTGAGAGAATTGTTATTGCTAGTTTTTAAATGTAAGGAGGTAGCTCTGCTGAATGAGCTCATTGCCCACGTAGGAATGCAGATTGTTCGGTTTGCGTGTTGGGGCTGTATTTCAAGTTATGTTTAAGAGATTTTTAAATAAAAAAATCTTAAAAAATGAAAATATTAGGACTCTCCTGTTATATTTAATAAAATTTTATATTATCTTGATTTGTTAAGAAAGTTTCTAAATTGAAGTCATTGTTAATTGATTTGTTTAACAAAGTCGGCTCATTAGTGTTAAACATAAAACTCAATTTAAAGCTCGGTAAAATCAAGCTCAAGATGAACTGAGCTTGAATATCATATTTTAAAAAAAGCTCGAGTTCAAACAACAATTTTAAAGCTCCAATTAAATTCGAGCCGACTTAAGTACGTGCAGACAGATGCTCATCATTTGCAGTTCTACATATTAGGCATCATTTGGGGGGCTCTAACATCTGGGATTGCTATCGCTTACTAATGTTCCACATGCATCCCGCTCACATTACTCGCCTAAATAGCACTAGCATGCATTGTAGCAGAGGATGCAAGCATCACTAGCAAATCCTTCTTCAACAAGGAAAAAAGTGTCAAACAGCTGCTAATTCCAAGAAAAAATTCTCAATAATCTGGTAAAATCTGAGAAAAAATTTTCTAGCTCTGCACAGTTGTATCGAAACCGGAGAAATATGATTGCTAAATAGCCCATGTCCAAAACTACTTGAATTAAAAAAGAATGTACCGTTAGTATTTAAAGTTTAAATCTATCGACAATATCACGTGGAGATATGTTCATGTAAAACACAGAACTTACCACATCCTTGAAGGCTCTGAAGGCTTCCTGTGGTAGGTATGCATATGTTGTCCCGCTGTCCAAGACAGTACCATGCTTGCTATCAAAGACCCTAGGATTTAAGCGCAAAGACTCCCCACCCACATGTATTTCCTTGAGCTCAATATTGTAATAGGGGCTGTTGCCATCCCGAAACTAGAGTAAATGTGGGAGACGTATCAATTGTATCTACGAAGTAAGTATTTATACTGTTTTCTTCTTAGAAATAACTGACTTTATGTACCTGCGAGCAGGATCTGAATGGGAGAATACCATGCCGGGAGGAGGAGGTATTCCACCAAGAACCATTGCGCCACCCCCAACATCCATACCACCATAACATAATGAAAATGAGTCACTAATTGCACCCTTTTGAACAAGTTGATCAATGATACTTAACTGACCACGCCCTAATCCCATTATACCATCAGCATTCTGATTGAACAAATCACCAGATTCAGAATTTTCACATCCAAAAATGGCTCGTTGTGGCAAAAGCTCACTTTCTTTGCCAAATGATATGATTTCTTGAGCAAGCAGGCCACTGCTGGAACTCATTTCAGCATACTGTCTTTCATAAGTACACTGCATTTTCTTTTTATCACAAGTGCAATCAATATTGCATTTAACTGGTTCATATGTGCTTGAATGTTCTGGCCGAAACCTCGGGTCCTGGATAAAAATCAAAACAAGGTATTGAATAAATCCATTTAAAAATTTTTAAATGCCTAAATATAGTGAAATTGACCAAAACCAACATATTCAAAAAAAATAAAATAAAATAAAACAGGCTACAGTTAATAAAAAAAACAGTGAAATCAGAAGGCAACATCTTTTAAAAACAGAGCGCTATCATCAAGGACTCCAAATCAGAAGCCAACAAAAATCTATTTGATAATAAAAGAAACAGTAAATACTATACATTGTGTATTACTCGACCGCAACCCAGAAAGAAAGATTCTGATCTTTTAAAGATGATAAAATCAGAAGACCCCAAAAAGGGGGAAATTTCTACAGCTAATTTTTTAAGAAGTCCTACAATAAAACATTTTCAGGTTTAGACAAACCATTATCTTATCACATAGTTTGAATTCTACATATCCCCTATTTATATATTAAACATATTCAAATTTGTTATTTTTAATTATAAGTTTCCTGCCAATACTTTCACGTCAGTTGAACTCATGACTAATGGATTATACAATATGGCATGATGCCAAATTCCTTAAATGCCTTTGTTGAAATGCAGGAAGGGAGAGGAGAAAAAAAATTAGTTAATTAAAATTAATCTTTTTCACACCCAAGAGGTTGAGGGATTTATACGAAAATTCAGCCATTACAAACAGAAAGTGTGCTGCTGTGTTAGATATGGCTCATATCTAGAGAGTTGGAGTTTCTTGGTGAAGAGGTGTGTCTCCTGGTGAAAAGGAGTGTCTCTTGGAATAAAGGGGGTTGGGAGGAGCGAGGGCGTGATTGTAATTTTATATGAGGGTGTGTATATGTCTATTTATATATGTAACCCTATGGAATGTATTGAAACTTCTCTGAAATAGTGAAACCGCCGCTCGCTCCCGAGGACGTAGGCAATTCTTTGCCGAACCTCGTTAAATCTCTGTGTTCTTCTTCTAGTTTGTGTCGATTCCTGTTTTATTCAGTTAAATTTCACAACAATTGGTATCAGAGCCTCTTTCGAGGGGAACAAGAGGAGATCGACGCAGGAAGAAGAAAGAAGGAGTTCGAGGTTAGACGGAGGCGAAGCGAAGGAATTGCGAACTGTTTCACGGCATTTCGGAGTTTGCGCTTGGGAATTTTTTCTGGCTTCGGTGATTTCAGCCAGAGGAAGAAGAACTGCGGCAGTTCTTCGTGCGATATACGAGTTCGCGAGTTCACAGGAACAGGGATCGCGGACGAAAAGGTTCGCGAGATCGGACCTTGTCCCGCGAACAAAGAGTTCGCGGCGGTGCGGGAGAAATTTCTCTTGCGGGCAGAAGCTCGCGACGCAGAGGAGGCGTCAGTCCAGCGACGCAGAGGAGCGCGGCAATCCTCCGATCGGTTCCGCACGAAGTCGCGGCGGCAAAGGCAGCGGAAGAAGATCCGCGGCAGAGGAGCGCGATTTGCGACAGGAGTTCGCGGACGGCAAGGTTTGCGGACGGACGTCGAGGTCTTCGGTGCTTGCGATTTGGTGTTTGCGAATCGCGGGAGAAGCAGCGACGATCTGCGACTAGGCCGGGTGAGTTGCCGCAACCGGAGAAGAAAAGCTTTGCACTGCTGCGAAGGAAGGAATCGCGCGGAGAAGAAGGGTTCGCGGGGTTCACGCGATCGCGAGATTCGAGTTTGCAGCATTCCTGTTCGCGGAGCATCTCGCGGGAGCATCTCTGGAGCATTCCTGTTTGTGAGATTTGAGTTCGTGGAGCACGAGAGCAGGCAGTTACAGGAACCGCAAGGGGCTGCGATAGGATCGCGATACAGGGAGGGAGTCGCGAAGGGCGAAGAGGCGCGAGGTTTCGTGAACCGTCTTACAGTTTAAGGAAGCAGAGGAGTTCGTCCAATAATCCGTGGGAAACAGAGG
>NEWO01000137.1:1261311-1298910 GCA_003013225.1 Phalaenopsis aphrodite
CCGCCGCTCGCTCCCGAGGACGTAGGCAATTCTTTGCCGAACCTCGTTAAATCTCTGTGTTCTTCTTCTAGTTTGTGTCGATTCCTGTTTTATTCCGTTAAATTTCACAACATGCTGTAATTAATATGCAAAGAGCAAAATAGTAGTTAGACTATTGGCGTAGGACAATACGGAAATAGAAATACAATATACTGGGACAGCAATCCACTACTTCGCAAATAGTAACATATGGTAATTTCAAGAAATCTTCCCATCATATGTAGGAGAGAAATAAAAGCATTCTGACGTGAGACCTTGTAAACTGTATGAATTCAAGTCCTTTCTGTACAAAATCTGGCTGAGGTGAATTATACCTCCTATGGAATACAAAAATATAATTCTTAATCTTCTAATAGTAATGTAAAACATGACTAAAATCATAGTTAAAATAATTTCAATTGCATCATTTTATCTTCAATAATTGTAAATATGTTTGATATAAAGCTTGTTAAGGGATAATTATATGACCATTATAAATAAATAAATATATATGTATATATATATATATAAAAAAAAAATAAAAATAAAAATGTTATTACTATATTCCCACAACCCATCAATCTTCTCAAAACTAACAGTCCAACTCCTCATTCCCGCAACTCGATTCAAATATCAGCATACTCCCTTTTTTTTTAATCTCATGTCACAAGAAATAATTAGTATTACACGGTTTATATGAAAAAAAGAACAGCTTATCAGGATGAGTGTGGGTAATGTTATTCTTTTCTCTAAGGCTACTAAACCTGCTGCTAGACAAATCCAAACTCTTCTCAATGATTTTCTGTTGTGCTCTGGACTGCAGCTGAACAAACAAAAATGCACTATTTACTAATTAGCCTGACTAGGCTTATGTTTGTGAGGTTTGAGGTTTTTAATTGATGGTTACACCTTAATATAACTTAATTATTTTTTAAAGGATATTTTTTTCCATTGGATTAAGATGGAAGTTAATCAAAAAGGTAATGCTTGGACCGACTGGTTCAATATAATTGTGATTGATTTTCCAATTCTTTGGTCGAACTGGTAGTTCAAATTAGTTTTTGCTAGTTTGTTGTGAAAATAGGTTTTAAGACTAATCGAACCGACCTTATGACCGATTCACAGTCAAATCAATACATTTGGTTGTTTTGTTTCAATTTTTAAAACCCTGGTTTCATATGTAAGATTGATAGAGACTGAGTAATTTCCCAACAAATTAAATATTTGTTGACATCTAGCATCAATTATTATGCCGAGCTAACCATGTATCTCTTTCATCAAGAAGCTCATTTCATCAAGTCAAACATTTAATTATGTTGTTATAATCTTATTACAACATAAAAAAACACTTTGGCTTAGAAGGTGATTTTTCAAACCCTTGAATTTAATTATCTTCGGACTGCCCTTCAACCTATGAATTCAAGGCCACATGCTATCTTTTGAATTGGCGCAAACCATTAAAGAAGTTGATTGGGTGTATGGTCAAACATGCACACGATGTTGATCATCATGTGATCAATGTCTTCTTTATCATTAGCACTTTCATAACAATCATCATTATGGGAAGAATTTTCTTCCGCCTAGAATACTTCATTATGTAACCAATCCACAACCTTCTTCATAATTGGACTACCATTCCCATGAATTATGGAGTTAGCAGATTCCTTAAAAGCATTAGCCTTTTTCTTGGCTATTGTTGTCCAATAACACATGGGGACCTTCTGCTACAAAATGATCATCACATGATTGTTAATTGTCATGCTCGACCTCGTGAAAGTATTTAGATGACCTTGAAAATCTGGGATCCTTTGAAGCCTAAATTTGTCGAGATCTTCAACCAATAGATCTAAAAATATATGAACCAAACGACAAACCCCAATGTTAGCCATGTAAACAAAAACGTGTTTCATGAGACCTTGGCGTTTGGTAAGATTGTCAGGAAATTCTATAGTCATATCTCCGGTATATTTTAATGCATTTTACCAATAAATGTTGCTCTAATGTTTACCTAGAAACTTCTTCTTATGATTCAAATGTTTTACGAAGTGCAGGTAAAGTTTTTTTGAGTCATGAAAACTACGATCCTCACTAAGCATTTTTGTTGAAGTCTTGTTCCCCTGGGAATGAATCACAGTCAGGTTAGTGGCTTCAACCACTAGTTTCCTTGGTCCATTTCATTCAAGACCCATATTTTTTACAGCCTTTAATACTTTATACATATGGGAGGAGATTAATTTTCTTTCCTTCAGAGAGCTCCTTGAGTCGATTGTAAAGGAGCCTCCTAGAAAACTTTTTTATCACCCCGCCTTGAACCATTTCTCTTCACCAAATGCAATGACTCAAAAAAATTTGTTGTAGGAATATTGTCCCATCTAAGGCAACTCCTCTATTGTTAATAGGCAATTGCATTTGAAAGTCCATAAAGCCTTTCTTTTAGCAATCAGGGCTAGAGCAATTGCATTTGAAAGTCTGGAAAAAATAAACCTACTTGGGAGACACAATAGTAGAAACAATCTTGAGAGTTTAAATGAATTGATGCCTCCTGATTAGGGATAACCACATTAGCTCTCTCTCCCCTTAGTAAGGAGATGAGCCCATGCCATTAGCACAATGGATCATTTAGTAGTGGCCCTCATGACCAATACAAGTTCAATTGTTTGATTGACATTGATGAACCTCACGATATTTGAAATTTTCCCAAATTGGAGAGTAGCTCTAGCAGGACCAACATTGATGGTGGCTTAGAGGAACTATACCATTGATCATTCCCCGAACTTGACGATCATAAAGTTATTTGTCGATGCCATGTCTAAAGAAATGCTTATAGTACCTATTATGAAACTAACAAAAGTTAGGGTAAACAGAAGGTATTAGACCATAGACTATTGTGACAATAGGTAAGCTCAATATCAATATGAATGCACATTGAGCAAATGGAATCATATGAAGATCATCAATATTAAGAATTTAACAAGAACTAAATTTGAAATTTTATTGAGTGTAAGCACTTAGAGCCTCAAGTTAATTATCCATAGATGGAGAGATAAGTATTCACTAGTGAAGTTGCTAGAAATTTGTTCTTGAATAAAATAATAAATCCTGATTTTTATATTAGGTGTACGCTTTTCATGAGATAAATAAAATTTGATTTAATCAAATTTTATTTGATAGTTTTATCAGAGTTTATTTAAATCAAGATGAGGGCAAGACCTCATAATTAATTACTCATCATGTTCACAGGAGAGCACTCTCGCTTAAGGTTGGCTACATCGGCATTAGTTTTTTTTTTTTTTTTTTTAACATTCATTGATTTGTCACAAGCCAAAATAACCTGAGTTCAAATTGGTCAAAGTAATTCCTTATTAATTTTTTATTATTTATTTATTTTTTCTTTGTAACTTCAGCTTACGAAATTATCAAAAGCATGAATATTTTTTTTATAAGAAATAAAATTATTTGATAGCAAACATCTATTATTTCTCCCCCCAAGCTAATTCACGTCCTGCAAACGCCAGGACGGTACACAAAACTAAACTAGAAAATAAAAACAAATATGAAAGAACCTCAGTATTCAGTGTTAGTTTCAAAAGAAACTCATTAATGGCAATACAGAAACTGTAGAACACAAAAACTATTCTATAATAAATTTAAAGTTCTGAAGACTCTGAGATATAAACTATAGAATCTTGGGCAAAGATACAAAGAATACGTTTGTTTAGTAAAACAAGGCCGCCCTTGTCTAATCATACAAAAAGAAAAAAAAAAACATTTAAACCGATCGTTATTATGATTAAAAAAAAAACCACAAATGAAGTGAATTTAAAACAAAAAAAAATGAGCATTACCTGGTGATTTCCGCACTGCACGCATGTAGAGCACGGAACGTAAGTTACCGTACTCCCTGAATCCACAATCAGCGCGAACTCCTGAGGTGGTGTCCCAATGTAGAGCCGAGTGGTATAATACCTAAGTACAAATCAGCAAAACATTAGAACAAACCACAAACGCAGAAGCAAAAGCCTCTTCGCCGGATCCAGATCAAGAAACCAGGAAAATATATACCCGTTGGTGAGTAGATCATCGAAGAGCGGCATACGGGCATTGCGGGTCGAGCGGTCTCCGTCTCGAAGCCCCCGCCTTCGTAGGTGGCTCTCCTCGGCAGATCGGAGCGTGTGATTGGAGGAGGAGAGAGCGAGTGGCAGCACAATAGGCGCCGAGGAGCTCCCTCCGCTGAAAGCCCACGGTGGTATTTCGGAGCACTTAACCATCTCACCAGGTCCAAATAGAAGGATAGAGAAGATGAAGAGAGAGAAGCCATCCATGTTCGCCGTCGGAGGAGAAAGAAAGCGGGAGGACTCGTAATCTCCGGTCCGGTGTCGCTGTGCCTTGGAGAGCACAGAGCTCCTTCGGTTAAGAAGCTTCGATCCTAACGCTGTAGGAAGGAGCCGGCCCGGCGGACCACCAAGTCAGAAAAATGTCTAAGCCAGACTCGTGAGGAAACGACGCAACACTCTATTTATAGGCAAATCTTATTCGATAATTAAAATATAAATTTAATTTAAAGATAAATTTAAGGGTCATGTGCATATATAGAAACCAAATTTTATGTATTTACATTTCTAACACCCAAACCAAAGCCTTTCATATCAAATAAAAAATTTTATTATTTTGACTTCTAAAATGTGAAATATATTTTTTTCATGCTTGAAGTAGTGTTAGATATCTAAATATATAGGAATTGAGTGGTATGTACCTAAATCTTCCTAAATATAATTTCAGAACTTAATAAATTTTGTAAATTTATCCAAGACTTATTAGTCCAAAATACTGACTATTGCTTAAAGATCATGAGTTCGAATCATAAATTTATTGCTATTTTTTTTTCTTAAGATATAAAACATTTTAAAAAATTTATATCTATTTGGGACAGCTTGTGCGTTTCAGGAAAAACCGTTTATCTTGAAACGTGGCCCACAGGCCGGCCGCAGGGGTCGACCCTCGGTCTGCGTTTAGTGTAAAAACTCAAACGTTGTTTCGGATAAACTGACGAAACGCGCGAACCAAACGGTATGACCGCGTTTTCAACTCAAACATAGTTTCGGATAAACTGACGAAACGCGCGAACCAAACGGTATAGCGGCGTTTTGAAAACGCGGCTCACACTTATAAGCTGCCCCAAACGGACCCTTAAGCTTACTAAATAATTAGTTTAATTTATTTGCCTGGTTGATGTGTTTATGGTATATATCATATGAAATAGTTCATACTTTCAATATTAACTAATTATCTCCAAACTCAATGCCCTCAATAAAGGCGTAAACAATCCGAGCTTGATGAAGCCCAAGCCAAGGTTTGTTGATTTTTGGCTTTTTTTTCTTTTTGCTCGTGGCTCTTGTTTGAAATAACTCGTCAATAGTCTATTTATGTTCATCTAAATTCAAGCTTGAATGTTCGAATTAAGCTCATGTTCAACTCGAATTAGAGCTCCATAACTAGAACTTTCAAACATGCCACACCACTATAGTGCTCTAATGAAAGATTTACCTGCCTATAAACACCTTTCAAGTTGTAAGAAAACCTCTCATAAAGACGTGGGACCAAGCAGTAAATGAAAAATGTATAGGAACTCACTAGTATTTGTGTAATGCCCCACCAAAATTAGTATTTTTTTAAATGTTTATACCATCCAGATCTCTTATGTGTATTTTTTTAATACAACATAAAAATTTAATATAAAAAATATATAAACAAAAATCATCATTTTATTATTTCGGGTCAAAATGACCCGAACAAGAATGAACAAGCAAATCATAGCTCGTGTTAAGCGTTTATACATCGAGCACAAAAGATTATTCGAGTTCAACACCCTTACTTAATAAAGCAATCAAATATAAGCTACATAAAGATCTAATTAATTTAGTCCTAACCCTCTCCATTTTTTTTACCGCTTTGATATTCTATAGCTACAGAAGATTATGCGATCTAATTAATTTAGAGTGTTTGGGGCAACTGCAGCTTATTGAATAATCTGCTGATAAGTTCATTAAAAATAATTTACTGATAAGCGAGGTGCGGTAGCTATTACAAATTTTCATTTTTTTGAAAAAGCTAGACCGCAGTCAAAAAGCTGGCACTGCACCTAGACATGTGCGGTGTGAAAACGTTATTTTCAGCGTTTTGAAAACACATAAACTGCTAAAACGTAATTTATCCAAACAGGTCAGGTGCGTTTTCAAAATGTCACCGCTCTAAATAAGCTGCCCCAAACGGACCCTTAGTCTAGTGACAAAGTTTTAAAATCTTTAATTATTTATTTATTTATTTTTATGAACGGCAATCTTTTAATCAATGAAGTGTTATGGTAGGCTTGAAGAAGGGAATGAGAAGAAATCAAAGTATATTAAATGGATCTTATGCGGTGAGAAAGTACAATGTGTCCTTGATTTACTATACGAATAACACATCAAATGTAAAATTCAACCGTTAGCTACCGTTAGCTACCGTTATCAACATTAGGACATCCCAAACATTGAGTTTAACATTGAAAATTCTCATTTTTATGTATTCTTATAGTGTTATTTAGGAAATTGAGTGTGATATTCATAATTTATTTTGAATAATTTCTATCAATTTTATCCTTTATCAAGGCTTTGTTCTAGCTAACTCTTGAGGCTAATTTATTTACAATTTATTAAAATGCATTTCAATCCTTTTCTTGAATAAGAAAAATGCTCCACTACTTATTCTAATATAACTATTCAACAATTTCACATTCATAATTTTGTCAAGTACCAAGAGGAAAGCTTGAAATCATCAAGGTAGTAAAATACAATAGGATGATAATTTTATAGAATATATATCAGCACTAACTAATCTTGAAGAAATCTAATGGTCCAAAATGAAAGAGTACGATAAAGGTGGGCCCACCAATAAAAAACCTTGGTCTGCTTATCAAACCAAGTGAAGTTGTCCAAGTCAAGCCAAGAATGTCAAACCTGATTAAAACATAAGACGAACCAGAGACAACCAAAGGATACAACAACAATTCACTCAGTTAAAGACGAGACGAAAGAATATCTGAGCCAACCACCACAGAAATGCCGACACGAGAAATTATCTTTCTAGTATCTCCAATATTACCAGAATGCCAAAAGGCTTCTCATTGGAGGTAAAGGACTTACAGTCGGGCGATATAGCAAGCTGACCCATATCAACAAAATTCAGTCGAATTAGCGGATACTACAGACTCGAAGCCAATTAAGCCTAGCCAAACAACAGGTTTACTCATGTAAAATATCAAAAAGACCGAGTACATACCCATTTAAAACAAAGGCAAAAATATAACATCATAATATTGTATCATCTTCTCAAAAAAATAGGCAGATCATTTTATGAATAAGACATGATTGTTATGACATGTTACTATTTATTATTATTCACTCTTCTTTGTCTCTCCTTTTAACATTCTATTCATTGAGTGTGATTCACAAAAAAATCAAGATTCAAAAATATTATTATTATTATTATTATTTTCAGTAATTACAAATTTTGCCACACATTTGTTATAGCATTATCAATTCTATCACATTCAACTTAGCTAGGAATAAATTTACAGCTCAACACACAAAAGCTATAGCATATATATGACTCAGATATAATTTCACTACACTAATTTCAAATTCCCATTATATCAAAATAAATAAATAATCCAAACATAAGCTCCTTCATCAAAGCAAGCTGATCATTATTCTCCTCCTTCATTAACCTCATCCCTACATCAAGAGAAGATGACTATAATCTGCAAAAATTGCATGCAACTTTTTTATCGAACCACAAAAATAAAAAATCATTAAACATAAAAATGCAATTGTGCATGTAAATTGCCTAAGCTTGTATGTGGTGCTAACCCATAAAAATCATTAAACATAAAACTACAATTGCACTTTAAAAATTTTAAATTGCTTAAGCTTGAATGTGGTGCAAACCTGATACATATATGCATGCATGTAATTATCCATCCATGTCTGTGCGTGTATGTGAAGCATAAGAAATACCTGAACATTGCTGTTAAGTTCTTTGTTCTCTTCAAATAACCGTCTCTTGTCTGAATTTCACCAACCAGATAAAGGCAATTAGAGAAATTAAAAGCTGCTGCTTGGACAAGGCCTTGATAATATATGCTTGAGAGAATATTATTATTAGGCTTCTTTGGCTAACAATACACGTAAATGAAATCACAATCTCAATGGTTGGATGCAGCTTTCAGCGGATACGATTTGTTGATTTATTTCGGAAAACTGATAGAGAACCATCACGCACGAGGAGATATAAAACAAAAGCCAAATACAGCGCTAAGAATGCACAAATAATGGAGCTGAGAAGAAGTCCTTGCATTTCACTAGAGCAATAATCAGCCAAAAGGTAGCCATTAATGGCTATCAAGAACGCAGCAACAATCCAGGCAACAGTCTGCACAAGAAATCATAAATTGTATGAGAGTTGATCAGCACTAAGTTAAAAGCAGTGAATTTTCATAATCTAAAATTAAAATTGTTGCTACTATACTCTAAGCATTCAGTACATAACAAATAGCTTTATTCAAAAGTTATCTCTCGCCCTCGGGCGATATAATGAATCATAACAGCTTGCACTTATGAGAAATTTGAAACCATATCATAAAATCTTCACAAAATAAGAGCGAAATCTTTGGGTGGCGTCTCATCTAAAATCTAATCTATCTTCTGTAAACCTGAGGTGACAAACTCTCTCAGAAAAGTAGGATGTAAAATTTCAGAAACTGCACATAGATAAGAAAAATAATGTGCGTAAAAATTGTGCCAAAATAGAGTTAACATCCAATATAGCACATCTATTTGCAAGTCTTCTCAATTTTTACTCGTTCACATATTTCATTGTAGATTCATATATGACACCATGCCTGAACAACGTAAATCATGTTATTGTCTTAGTATATAGTGGTATTGTTATTTTTTAATCATATTTTTGTATGTGGGCTGATATTTATTCTCCTGGATTAGTTTGATTGCTCACTTTATCACGCCCCAAGAGAAGTTTTAGGAAATTTTGATACAAGACATCGATATCAAAGCTGGTAGGTTGTACCTGGGAGATGTTCTTCAATGGCACTATCAAAGCCTTAACAAAAATGTATTTGAGAAATTCAATATCTGAAAGATGAGAGCGCATTAGCTAAATAATGGTTTCCAAAACTTTGGAGGGTTGGGAAGGTTAAATATGTAACAACTTCGAAGAAAAAAATTATATCTTCATATCATTTAGATTCCAATGGGTAAATATTCATCGTAGAAGATGTAGCTTAAAATATTTATAGGTTATAATTTTGATGAGAACAAATAAAATATGGTAATTTTTACTTTCACTAGGGCAGCGCATTAATTGGTGATCCAGTAACTTTTTTCCTCAAATGAATTTGAATATAATATGACATAAAAGGTTTTGATATATGTTAACGGCAGCTTACTAAAGCTGAGTGAAAGAGTCTCTTTTGTGGTAAGAAGAGCTTTGGAGCTTAGGATTTCAACGAGTGCTAATTTAAGAATAAGCACAAAGATGTATTTGAGTTAACAGGAAAAAAGGGGGATTACATTCAGTTTAATTTGTCGTGTATTGCTAGTTCTTAGATCGGAGAGTGAATTGAGATACATACCTTTATAGATGCTTCTTAAATGGTTTGAGTCTTAATGCTCAAGAAAAAACGTGATTTTTGATACATTCAACTATTGAATGATAGCTTGTCATAGCAGTTTTTGAGCCTACCACCATAACCAAAAGAAACTATCATTAATCATTAAATCACCTTAGAGATTTGGTTGAAACTTCATCTTGTTCTCATATGATTACTTATACTTTGATTTTTGTATATTCTTTTAGTGATCAGGAGTCCTCCACATTTGCGAAAGCTATTAGTGGAGATGAGTCAAAGTTGAGGATCACATACATGATAGTGGAATTGAACCATTTGCAAAAGAATAAAACTTAGAATCAAACTCAAAAATTTAAAGGAAAAAGACTATTGGATGCAAAGGATCATCAAACATAAAGAGGAAACGTAAGATGGAGATAAAATCAAATACAAAACATGGCTTATTGTAAAGGGTTAACTAGAGGATTGGTGTAGAATTCAACGAGTTTTTTCACTTTTGTTAAGTATCATGTTCGCTATGATGTGCCCGCAATTGAATATTTCATATACAGTTAGTGTTTTGAGTGCATACATGGATTTACCTAATCAGGCTAATTAAGTAGTGAAATAAGCTATGTGAAATATCTCAAAGGCTCTAGTAGATGATCTGATTTAGGTCATGGTGTAATCCCAGGACAAACAGAGAAAAGGGAAAAACAACAAGAACAAATAGAATAACGTTCTGTTAAAATCTTCTGAGAAAACAGCAAAAAAGGTGCCTATCCGTTACACCCATCACACTATATAGTCACTACCTAAACTAATATTTGCAAATAAGTACCAAGAACAACCTGCACCAAGGTAAAAATAACTAATTCCTAACCAATGAAAAGTTAAAGAGAATAAGAGCTTATCTCAGTGTAACTTAGCCTGATTTAAATTAATCGACTCTATAAGCATGAGGGATTCAATGAAAGGTAGAAGGGCTTCCAAATTAGATTTATTTTAATTTCGGCAAGGTTTCCAAAAAGAGCAAGCTCCTAAGATTAATTAATTCCAGGGCATATCTGAAAACACTCAGATTAAGAAATCAATGTGTGTTCATAGGCCGATTAAGATATAGATATAGATGGGGCTCGATTAGGTGAAGTGAAGGTCAGAAAAGGTACTACAGGGATCCATAAGGGATGAATATATAAGAGGTGACATGAATCAAAGGAGGATGAGCTCAAAGACACTGAAACCCACTCAATATCTCTACTTCATACCATTCAACACAGCAACAAACACAACCAAATTCTACACATCAACTCATTCTAGGAACTCACCCCAATCTCAAACACGCACCCAAACCTGATACCATTCCCAGCTCCATTAGAACAAACTCTACACAAGCCCTCTCACCATCACATGCTCACTCGCCTCAACACAGAAAACCTTAAACCCAAACCAATCTTTGATTTTCATCACATTACCACTGTTGTCACACCAGACCCCACATGTTACACTGCAGCAGTCAAGGATCCTCACTAGCGTAGAGCGATACCAGAAGAATTCCAATGTCCTCTCTCAGGGAACATGAGTTCTAATTCTCCATCATCACCTCAGAACATCCTTGGTTGTAGGTGGACCTACAAAACAAAGCAACATTCAAACTGCACGATTGATTGCTCAGGGCTACAAACAATAGCCAAGTATCGACTAAAATAAAAAATTCAGTCCCATAGTCAAATTTCCCACTATCAAAACCTTCATCACCCATAATCATTGGCCAATCACTCAACTTGATGTATCGAATGCCTTCCTACAAGGACCTCTCACCAAGGCAGCCTTTATGTGTCAACCTCAAGGATTTCAGGACCCTGGCAAATCACATCATGTATGTCTCCCTAAAGAAAGCCTTATACGGCCTTATGCAATTCCCCAAGCAATGATATTTCACACTATCAAACACCCTGCAATCCTTTGATCTCTAACCCAGCTCAGCCGACCTTTCCCTAATGATGCAATCCTAAAATTTATATTCTAATTTATGTCGACGAAATCCTAATCATTGGCAATGAACCAATTGTTTTGTCTCACCTAATCAGTAAACTGCAGCAACTCTTCCAAGTAAAAAACCTCGGCAAACCCAACAACTTCCTCGGCACACATAACTCATACACCAAGTGGCCTACACCTTAATCAGTCCTAATACGCAACTCATATTCTCACCAAAGCTGGCATGATCTCATATAAACCCATCCACACGCTACTCTCCACCAAACCATCTCGCTCATCCACAAATCATATGCCCTACAACCACCCCAATTCAATCGGCACCAAGCGGCCAACAACTTCATAACCCTCTCATCATTCGCTTCATACAACCCAAACGAATCCTTCGATATCTTAACAGCACCTGAGCGAAAGGCTTACTAATTCATCGAGCTGACCAAACTCTCCAAGCATATTCCAGCTCATATTAGGTTGGTGACCCCACCAATTGCAAATCAAAAATGGGCTACTACATATTCCTGGGCCGCACGCTTTTCTCATGGTGCACCAAGAAACGAACAATAGGTACTTGAACCTCCACCAAAACAAAGTAACGAGCACCATCCACAGCAGTAACCAAATCATCTGGACAATACGACTACTGCAGGATTACCCATTTCTCTTCCAGCTCCCACACCATTCTACAATGATAACATTCTGCTATTGTATTAACAAACATGTCTTCACTACAGATCAACTAGCAGACATGTTTACCAAGACAACTATCTCAAATAGATTCAACATGCACTTTAACAAGTTGACACTCCATGACTAGACTATCAGCCTGAAGGGTGGAGATAACGAAAATACCGATTCCTGCAACCTATGGCTCCGCATTCCACACCTCACTGATTGTAACAAACATCTGTCCTTACATTAGCTATATTTATAGCTCATAGCAATTACTAATATGATGTCTACTAAAATTCAATACGGAATATAGCTAAATACAGTTTTCCTACCAAACCTCTGTTCCTGCTCTTCTCTATTATGCCCTACAGCTAATTAGTGTTTCTCTCTTCTTCTCTTTACTTGCTACCTGTTACACACACAAAAGCAAAGGATAATTTGTTGATTGGTGACAGTAGTTATTAGCAAAGATAAACCATCTTGCCAGAAAGGAGTTATGGACTTGTGATGCTGACAATTTAAATTTACTTACTTTGAGAATGAAGCCAATTCTAAACAAACCCATAACTTGTTCCTTCGACACCAATTTGATAAGGGGAATAAGCGCAAATGGAACCTGGATTGACTGAAGGCTATTAAGTGACTCATTCAAACCATCCATTGAGGTATCAGAAGAGCAAAACATAACTATCATTGCTGGCACAAGTGCGCAGCTTCGAGTAATAAGTGCACGAACCCATTTCTTCACGTGAATATTACAAAATCCTCCCATGATAAATTGTCCGGCATAGGTGCTCGTAATAGTGCTACTCTGTCCGGAAGCTAACAAGCCAAGGCCCCAAATATAGAGTATGGGAAACAAAGTAGCCCCATATTTCTCTTGTAGAACTTGCCCTGCATTCTCAAGTCCCATATCTTGAGCAAATTTAGTTCCGTAGAATGATTTCGCAAAAACTGTGGTTGCGAAAAAATTGATAACGAAGGAAATAGCAAGAGCTGCAGCTGATTCTATGTAGTAATATCCTATTGCTTCACTGACACAGCCTTTATGTTTAGTATTGATTTTTCTAGACTGAACCAGAGCAGAATGCAGGAAAACATTGTGGGGGGTTATGATAGAACCTACTAACCCCACAGCTTGTGTTATGGTACCATGACTTAGCTTTGGAACAATCATACCTGTGAAGAAAAATTCAGCGTAAGCTCAAAATGCAACGGGATGTTATACATACATACCACCCAATTCCTAAGTATTTTGATATCTAACATCTAAACTTTACTTTTTACATTTTAGGGCATTTACATACATCGCGCAATTCTTATGTATTTACATATCTAACACCTAAATATTTACATTTACATGCATACCACTCAAATCTTTAACATCACAGCAAAAATACCACCATCACTATTGTTGCATGTTGGAAGATTCACGACGGTAGAGCAATAAATTAGCAGTTGTGCGAAAATCTAGCCCATGCATGCATAATGGAGAAGTAACAGATGAAAACATCGCGATTTTTACGTGAAAAACTCTGAAGAGGAGAAAAACCAACAGGTTGGGGGTGTTGACTGACATGTATTGTACCACCTAACTGACAATTTTAACAGTTTTACTAATATGATGTGATATGATACTCTACATGTTTTACTATGATTGGTACAGGAAAAACACCATATGATTAGTCAGATAACATAACTTATATAGTATATGTGTGATGATAATTATGCTTAATTATATGCATTTTATATATTACTACAATTGTGATTTGATATCATATTGCGGATACATATTTTACAGTATACATATACAAGTTCAGTAAACTACGGACTTGCTTATTTAACATAATGATATGATTATGATGCAATCATGAATGTTGTTCAATTTATGTGCATTGATTTCAATTGTAGGTCTTGTGAGCCTACTGAATTGTTCACTTAGTTTAATTGTTTTTACATATTTTCAGAAAAGGATAAGAATCCAATTGAGTGAGTTGCTAGTACTTGTTCATAGAGGTATAATTTAATATATATTTTGTGGTCATGATAAATATGTATGTTTTGTTAGGATTATTAGAAAATCATAAACAATACATATAAATGTTTTGTATGTAAATAATTTTGATGTTTATAAAGAAAATGAATTGATAATGATCTTGAGCTTTATTTTTACACTAATATTGATAACCTAGTGGCGCGTAATGAAAATTAAAAGATAAAATAAATTTCTTCTAAATAGATTTTGGAATAAAAATCTGTTACGTACTCGACATGGTATAATCTATTACCATATATTGGTTATATCAGGTAGGGACATAACATATTAAATTGATATCAGAGCTATAGTGTTTGGAGGAATTGATTAAACAAGGAGCGATACGATTGATTATGAAATGAGTAGTACAATTTGGTAGTTTAATAATTTTATTTCATTGTGTTTATGTTTGCATGTGCATCATTTTAGTTATTATATTTGATTATTTATGGTTGAGAGTGTTATGTTTGAGATCATATGTATTCCAAAAAACATGAGGTGACTAATGGACAGCCTACAAAAAAAGCATTTTGGGATAAAAAGTTTTAGATGATATATTTATACACAGATTTATTCACCGATTAAATTTTAAGCATTGAAATATCGATGACAATATTTTTTTAAGGAGAGAAGATTATGATACTCAAAACTTTTACCTATGAAAATGAACCACAATACTAAAGCTATATTTTATTAATAGATGTTTAAATACGTCAATTAAGATGATTTTTATGCTATTTTGGCCTTTGAAACATTTTTTATGGAATTGATTAATAAATAATAAACAAATAGTGGAAAATATAAAAAAGAAAGATTTGATGTGAAAACTTTGAATATTTTTTACGACACTTGTATAAGCCTGATTTACAAATCAACTTCATAAAAATATAAAAAAATGATGAACTTTTATTAATTTGATTTTTTCATATTTTTATGATAAATGTAGATATGAAATTATATGATTAAGTCTTTGATCTAGAATAACAATGAAACTCGACTCTTTGTCCCAGTCCAGCTCTAGGTCTAGGTATTCCCTTCATGAAGAGAGTGAGGTTTTTTTTGCAGATTTTGGGAATGGCATCCCCTGTAAATAAGACAGAAATTCAAACCACTTCATCGGATGGCCTAGAGCAATTCCTTTGATCGAATAATATTTTGTGAACATTTGAGTATCTTAATGATGTAAGAAATGAGTGATCATGGGCTCATTGTATTTATCTCATTGAGACGCAAAATTTGACTATAAACTTGTCGGATTTGGAATCCATTTGTCCAATGGACCACACAAAGCTTCTGAAAGTGGTTTAACGACTTGATATGTGTTTGATTTGACTCAAATTTAATCAATTTTGGTGTCATTGGGTCTGTCTCTTCGAGTCAATCAGTTTGACAATATGTTTGTTGAAATCAGAGTTTCGTATGATTTTTAATTGTTTGAATGTTTTTTGCTCAAAAAATATCTTGAGATGTGTGTCAAATGTTTTTAGATTCGTGCTAAATGATAACATTTGTTGATTGAGTATAAACTATCTTTTCAAAAGTGAAATTAATATTTGCATGCATAGGTTTATAACACCAGAGTATTATAAATGTAAATTTCCCTTACATTTACATAACCCAAACCTTTCACATCACATAAAAAACCCCATCAATTCCACTTATAAAAATTGGAGTACACATTTTCATGTATAGGTAAGGTGATATGTATGTAAAAAATGAAGTTTAGGAGTTAGATCTGTAAATACATAAGAATTGAGCGGAGGTATGTAAAGCTTCCAAAATCCAAAGGAGTTAAAAGGAGCCGAGGAGAAGATAACAGGAAAATTTAATGTCTTTTGATAATCAATAAAGGCAACTACCAATAAGGAGATCCTTCCTACTGGGCTTGGTTTCACCAAACATTATAGCAAAGGAAATAGCCATGGTTGCAATTAGAACCGCAAAAAAAGCTTCCAGTTTCCTCACACCAAAACTCTCAAGGAAGAGGAAAATGAAGCTGCCAACAAAATAGTAGGCAGAAATATTTAATTAGCCGGTACAGGCAAAAACCTAACCATGAATAAACAGATCAAAATTAACAGTATATTTTTACAAGCTCGATAATATATAATTAGATATAACAAACAGCTAAAGCATATAAAAATGGTAGAATTCAAAGAAAATATTAAATCAGTAAAGGTTCTTCAAATACAGAGGTTTTGAGCAACTTGTTCCAGTGACCAATTCATGAACACGGAAACTGGGAGTTATCAGCCATAATACACAGAGTGGTCCCCAACTAACACCACTATCATAACCAAATGGCAGCAGATGCACTCATTACAGCTCACAAACCTCACTCTAAAATATTCCATATTAGCAATATATACTCTGTACTGCTGTAGAAAAAAGGCGAAATGAAATCTGTTGTTTCCCACGGGTAAAACTATTGTATTAACTTCTTCCTACGGGTAACAACTTCTTCTCCCTGTTCTTAGTTTTGCGTCATTGTTCTATTTGGAAATGATTTTTCTAGAATTTATTTTTTATAGAGGTTTTGAGGAACTTGTTCGACTGACCAATTCATAAACTGAGAGTAAACTGAACAAAACTGTTGTTATAAATGACACCCAATTATGCGAACTAAGACAATGCCGCGTTTATAAGGAGGTTTAAATAGATAATGGGTACAATGATCATTTGGCTATTTAAAGGCGTTTAACCGGTCATAGTGTATAGGTCATTGGTCTATATATATATCTAATAATGTATATGAGTTGAGAGGGTTAAGAAAGATAGAAATTCTGAGAGTAAGCTGAGAAACCAAGAAAGCCACAATCGAGATCAAGATCGATAGGGGGTTTGGAATCAAGAAAGCTTGTATCGATCGAAAGAGAGCTAGAGGAGATTGGTTCGTCCTTGAGGAACCAAGAAAGCTTGTATCCAGATCAAGATCGATAGAGAACTAGAGGAGATTGGTTCGTCCTTGAGGAACCAATAAAACTTGTACAAGATCAAGATCGATAGAGAACCATAGAAGATTGGTTCATTCTTGAGGAACCAAGAAAGCTTGTATCGAGATCAAAATAGATAGAGAGCTAAAAAAGATCAGTCCGTCCTTGAAATTATGCAGTGTAATCTTCAAGATTGTCTTAGTGAATTGTTTCTTGATTCCCTCCCGTGGATATTGATCTTATGAACCAAACCACACAAGTTCTCGGTGTTCTTATTTGGATTTCTTCTTTGCGGTTTTTTCTTTCTTTTTTGGTTTTCCCTTGCTGTCTTGCGACTTTCTTGGCAGCAGATTTCATCAACAATTGACGTCGTCTGTGGGAATTCTAGTCATGACAATGGGAACTATCAAATTTGACATAGAGAAATTCACCAAAAAGAATTATTTCGACTTGTGGAGAGTCAAGATAAGAGCTCTGTTGGTGCAGCAAGGGGTCGTCAAAGCACTGCTAGGTCCTACGGCATTGTCCGCCGAGATGTCCGAGAAAGAGAAGAACGACATCCTGAACAGAGCTCATAGCTTGATAATATTGAGCTCGGGTAACAAAGTTCTAAGAGAATTGTCAAGTGAGACGACGACTTTGTTGTGAACTATATAAACCAGTTGATGTGGTTATAAATAAATCAAACAGAAGAATGATCGACGAAGCAAAAAATAGTACGAGAAAATTTACACCACAAAACAGTAACACAGCGGAACACACAGATTTACGTGGTTCGATAAATTGTCTACGTCCACGGAGTTACAAAGGATCTTACTACTTGAGGAATTTACATCAGTCGATCGTCTCGACTTACAACATAAATATTTCACTTCGTTGTTCTCTTCTTCTATTTTTGTTCTTCTCTCTCTACACTGAGATACATCGAAGAAACTTTACACCAAAATACACCGAAAAAGATAAACTTACAAGAAATATAAAATTCAATTTCTCTTCTGCTACAAGCCACCAAGAAAAAATCAAGAGAGGTGAATTTTCTTCTTCTTCTTTCTTCTTTCTTCTTTCTTCTTCCTTCTTTCTTCCTCTGCAAAGCACGCACACTGCTTGCAGTTCTCTTCCTCTATTCCGAGGAAGCCTTCCATTGCCCCGTGGAAGTCCGAAGAAGAACTCAAATGGGTTGCACTGTGACTTAGCGCTAAAGGAGAGCCGCACTAACCTTTTATCGTGAAACAACAGAAACGAAGCAACGCTTAGTCTCGCGACTGTGGAGGCGGGAGGAGCAGGAACAGGTATCACGACAGAGGGAAAATGAGATCATGACTTTTCGCGATCGGGCACGAGAGCGATGGCACCGATTGCAAAACGGGAGGAGTAAGCGGAAGCGGTCGGAGGCAGGATCGGGATCGGGCACCAGCACAACAAATCTCCCACTTGGAGACCGATACACATGTTATAATGTCTTCTTCCTCAAACTGATATCCTCTACTAACGGTGCCGACTTTTTTTTTCAAACATGAATCATCCACCTCTGCAACTCAAATTCTCAGTCTTCACTCTAAAAGATCAACTGAAGCCAAGCACAACTTCAGTTTCTCAAGAGTAACACCCTCAGTCAACATATCAGCAGGGTCCACATGGCCTTGCACCTCCAAGCTATTTCCTGAGTTACCCTTGTCTCTGCTTACAACTCCTACTGCATGGGCAATATTCTGCCTCTGTTGAAAGCTTTTTTCAACAAGTTTACTCTTGTACCTCTTACTGTCATCAAGCTCAGTTTTCACCTGGTACACTCACTTGTTGTGTAATGTTTTCTTCCCTGGTGGGAGTTCTGACAGCTCTCACTTGCTTGAACTTTCATATTGCAAGCTTTCTTCATAGTCTTATGGTTCTCCAACATCTGTCTGTGGAACAATAGGAATGGGTACCCCGGACCCACTCTTTTATTAAATTTCATAATCAACAGAACTATGAACTGTCAATAATAGTGCATCATGTACTTCTTCAGATACCATATTTGCGCTATCATTCTCCATCTTCTTAGGATTTCTGCAATTTTTCTTTATGTGATCAGTCTTGCCACAATTCCAGCAGATTGCATGCTGACTAGACTTTGATTTTGATTTTCGTCTATTTGAATTTTGGCATATCATCTCTCTCTGAAATCAACATTCAGTGTCGAACTCGTACATGAGAACTCGCTACAATCTTTCCTGCGCACCTCATCAGTCAAAATCAAATCACGAATATCATCACACTTCAGTTCAGATTTACCTACAGAATCGCTAACTGTCATCTTCATGGCTTCCCAACTATTTGGCAACAATGTCAACAATATCATTGCACATATCTTATCATCAAAATCAATTTCAACAGACAACAATTGATTTATGATTGTATTGAAATCATTCAGATGTTGAGTAACAGAAACACCTTCCTCCATCTTCAAATTGAATAACTTATTCATCAAGTACACCTTTTATTCACTGATGGCATTTCATACATACCTGACAGGGCTGCCATGAGATCTGTAGTCGTCTTTTTCTTGACGACGTGTGTGCAACGAACCTCGATAGGGTCAATCGTATAACCCCCAGAACTTGTTGATCCAACAAATTTCATTCAGTTTCATCCATCCTTTCAGGTCTTTTCTCCAATAACATAAGATAAAGTTTCTTCCCATAGAGGTAGTCCTCTATTTGCATCCTCCAATAATCAAAATTTGTGTCATCAAATTTCTCAATCTCTGAAACATTCACTTCATTTGCAGTCATCATTCTTCCTCAGATTCGAACAAAGCTCTAATATCAGTTATCGTAAACTATATACAACAATTGATGTGGTATATATATAAATCAAACAAAAGAACGATCGACGAAGCGAAAAATAGTACGAAAAAATTCACACCAGAAAACAATAACACAGCTGAACGCATAGATTTACGTGGTTCGGCAAATTGCCTATGTCAACTGATTTGCAAAGGAATTACTACTTGAGGAATTTACATCAGTCGATCGTCTCGACTTACAAGAGGAATCTCTCACTTCGTTGCTCTCTATTCTTCTTTCTCTGTTCTTCTCTCTCTACACCAAGATGAATCGAAGAGACGCTACATCGAGATACACCGAAGAAAATAAACTTACAGGAAAAATAAAACTCAATTTCTCTTCTGTCACAAGCCACCAAGAAGAAGTCAAGGGAGAACAATCTTCTTCTTCTTCTTTCTTCCTTCTTTCTTCCTTTGCAAAGCACGCACACTGCTTGCAGTTCTCTTCCTCTATCCCGAGGAAGTCCTTCCACCATCCCGTGGAAGTCCGAAGAACTCAAATGGGTTGCACTGTGACTTAGCGCTAAAGGAGAGCCACTCGAACCTTTTATCGCGAAACAATAGAAACGAAGTAACGCTTCGTTTCGCGACTGTGGAGGCGGGAGGAGTGGGAATAGGTATCGCGACAGAGGAAAAACGGGATAGTGACTTTTCGCGATCGGGCGCGGGAGCGATGGCGCCGATTCACGAAATGGGAGGGGTAAGTGGGAGCGGTCGGAGGCGGGTCAAGATCGGGCTCTAGCACAACAGGATCAAGCGCTTTGCGCCAAACTCGAATTGTTTTACATGACGAAATCTCTGGCCAATAGACTCTTCTTAAAGCAACGCCTGTATTCTTCAAAATGCACGAAGAAAAATCAATCAGAGCAAATTGAAGAGTTCAACAAGATTATAGACGATCTTGATAATATCGACGTCAAGATGGATGATGAGGACAAGACACCGCTGTTACTAAACTCCATTCCTAAGAGTTACGAGCACTTCAAAGATGAAATGCTCTGTGAAAGGGTGCAAACAACTTCACTAGAAGAGGTTCAATCGCTGATTAGAGCCAAAAAACTTCAAAGGAAACATGACATAAAAGAGAAAATCAGTCGAGGCGGTCTTACCGTTAGAGAAAAGTCAGACAAGAAGGATTCAATAAACGGTCAGAACAAATTAAGATTAAGAAAAGAACAGAAAATCAGTTTGTTAGAGAAAAACTTGTTTTTCTTGTTCTGTGTTCTTTAAGCTAGCACTGGTTCTTTGTGTTGCTCATGCTTAGTTTCTATTGAAGGGTAATTGGAAGTTCCATCAACATCTATAAAGTTACTCTAAATCATCATCGAAGGGCAGTCTTCATACTTCTCAAAAATTCAGAGACTGATTATATCGGAAAACAATCTAATTCAAGCACTCGTAGATAGCAAGAAAGACAATTTCATAAGACTATACCCTAACATAGCAAAATAAAACCTAGTAAAATAACAAAAAGAACAATTCCCTTCCAATAAATATTCCCCCGAAAAAAAAAAACCGATAAGCTGAAAGATTTTTAGGTGGCAGCCAATTTTTAGTAAAAAAGAAAAATCTCAATAAAATTTGATTATAGGAACCATTCAAAGGCTTAAAACTAGACAGAGAAGAACCAATCGAGGGCAGTGATGACGACACCGCCCCACAGGGGAATAACGCCGCCGCTAAGTATTCTGATTGCGATGGCACTTCCCACAACCTCCTGTATGTCAGAGCTGATAAGCGCCACCTCGGCCATGATCCACAGCACAATCCCCGCCCACCGGGGATACTCTTCACGGCAGAGCTCGGCCAGGTGTCGCCCGGTCACCACGCCGAGCCTCGCGGAGAGAAGTTGTATGAGAAGCCCCATCACCGTCGCCCAGAAAAGAAGCCAGAGGAGCCTATAGCCGGCGATGGCTCCGGCTTGGAGGTCGCCCTCGAGGCTTCCGGGATCGAGGAATGCAATGGACATGAGGAATCCTGGGCCGGTAAAGCGCCATAGCTTCCGCCACGAGAACGGCGGCGAAGCTCCGTCGTCCTCTTCTACCTTGGCCGACTCTTCATCGGAGTTGTAGGCTGAGAGAAGCGGCTCCTCCTGGGGCCTCATCGCTACAACAGTGAGAGCAGTTTATGGCTGAGAACAGGAGTGTACTAAGAATTATCAAGTGAAGGCATAAAATAATATTATACATTGTTATATGTATGTGCTACAATAATTAATAATAACATTATATATGAAGTTCTACTTAATATTTGTCAGCGTTGGAGCCCGATTTCACCAACTCTCGCTCCCGCGTCCTCATGTTTCGCGAATCGGCACCAATTCTCGCCTCCCGCTTGATCGTGACAGGTCGCGAATCGCCGCGACATCTCCCGATGCAAACTGTTCCCGCCTCCATTTCGCGAAACGTCGCCTCCTTTCATACTCTCCTCCTATTCGCGATAAAAGGCTTCGGATGGCTCTCCTTCTGGTTCTAGGTCACGATTGTTATTCTTCTTCGGTTTTCTCGGGATAGAAGGAAGGAAAATGCAAGTAGTGGTTCCTTGCGTTGAAGGAAGAAGAAAGAAGAAGAAGAAGATCGTTCTCCCTTAGCTTCTTCTTGGTGGCTTATGGCAGAGAAGAAAATGAGTTTATTTATCTTGTAAGTTTATCTTCTTTAGTGTATATCAGTGTAGAGTTTCTTCGGTGTATCTCAGTGTAAAGAGAGGAGAAAATAAAGCAATGAAGTGAAAGATTCCTCTTGTAAGTGAGGTGATCGATTGGTGTAAACTCCTCAAGTATTAAAATATTCTGCAACTCCGTGGACGTACGCAATATGTCGAACCACGTAAATTTATGTGTTATTTTCTGGTCTGATTTTTCTCGTTCTATATTTTTGCTTCGTCGATCGTTCTACTGTTTGATTTATATATATACCACATCAACTGGTATATCTATAGATCTCGCCGCAACAACTGATATCAGAGATTTGTTCGAATCTGGGGAAGAATGATGGTTGCAGATGAAGTGAAGGTTTCAGGGATCGAAAAATTTGATGGCACAGATTTTAGTTATTGGATGATGTAGATAGAGGACTATCTCTATGGGGAATAAACTTCATCTTCCTTTAATGAGGAAAAGACCTGAAATGATGGATCAGGCTGAATGAAATTTGTTGGATAGACAAGTTCTGGGGGTTTTTAGATTGAGCTTATTGAGATTCGTTGCACACAACGTCGTCAAGGATAAGACGAGTGCATATCTCATGGCAGCCCTGTCAGGTATATATGAAAAATCATTGGTGAATAACAATGTGTACTTGATGAAGAAGTTATACAATTTGAAGATGGTGGAAGGTGTTTTTGTTGTTCAACATCTGAATGATTTCAATATTATCACAAATCAATTATCGTATGTTAAAATTAATTTTGATGATGAGATACGTGCGCTGATATTGTTGGCATCGTTGTCAAATAGTTAGGAAGTCATGAGGGTGGCATTTAGCAGCTCTGCAGTGAAAGCTAAACTAAAATGCGATGATATTTCTGATTTGATTTTGGCTGAGGAGATGCGCAAAAAAGATTCTGGAGAGATCTCGGGTACGAGTTCGACACTGAATGTTGATTTCAAAGGGAGATGACATGACAAGAATTCAAATAAAATGATATCAAAATCAAATTTTGGTCAGCATACAACCTGTTGGAATTGTGGCAATACTGGCCAAATAAAGAGGAACTGCATGAATCTTAATAAAATGGAGAATGACAGCATAAATCAATGTGGTATATGAAGAAGTACATGATGCACTATTGTTGACAGTTCATAGTTCTGTTGATGATGAAAGTGAATAGGGGAATGGGTCTGGGGCACTCATTCCTATTGTTCCACAAAATGATGGTGGAGAACCACAAAGCTATGAAAAAATCTTGCAAGATGAAAGTTCGAGCAAGTGGAAGCTCACAGAACTTCCACCAGGGAAGAGTGCATTACACAACAAGTTGACGTACCAGGTGAAGACTGAGCTTGATGACAGTAAGAGGTACAAGGCTAGACTTGTTGAAAGAGACTTTTGGTAGAGGCAGGATATTGTCAATGCAGTGGAAGTTGTTAGAATAGACAAAAGTAATCCAGGAAATAACTTGGAGGTGCTAAGCTATGTTGACCCTTTTGATATGATGGCTGAGGGTGTTACTCTTGATAAACTTAAGTTTTGTACAGCTTCAGTTGGTCTTCTGGAGTGAAGATGGAGGTTTTGAGTTGCAGAGGTGGATGATTCAAGTTGGAGAATTCAAGGTGAAGGATTTAAAGTGGAGGATATCAGTTCGAGGAAGAAGACGTTGTAGCATGTGTATCGGTCTCCAAGTAGGAGATTGTTAGCGTTGGAGCTCGATTTCGCCAACTCCCGCTCCTGCCTCCTCATGTTTCGCGAATCGACGCCAATTCCGGCCTCCCGCTCGATCATGACAGGTAGTGAATCATCGCGGCATCTCCTGACACGAACTGTTCCCGCCTCAATTTCTCGAAAAGTCGCCTCCTTTCATGCTCTCCTCCTATTAGGGATAAAAAGCTTCGGATGGCTCTCCTTTTGGTTCTAAGTCAAGGTTGATATTCTTCTTCGGTTTCCTCGGGATAGAAGGAAGGAAAGTGCAAGCAGTAGTGTCATTTGGCTATATTGGTGGGAGTTCTACTGAAAGTTGGACATTCTGGCTTAATTACGTGTGAAGCTAGGCTAATTAGTGCTCTTATACCAGTAGAGAAGTATCAACTTATTATCTCTAATGAATGTTGAAATCGCTTCATAGCTCATCTAATTGATTCATTTTGAGATAAAATAAACAATGTAATTGTCAAAACCTCTCTTGTAGTAGTTCTGGTTGAACCTACAAGACCGTGATTCATTCGTAGTTCGTTTAGAAGATCCAAAAAATGGGTACAGACATGCGAAATATGTTGTTGAATCTTATGGGATGTCCAACAAGCATCTCACCCACCCATTTATCCCCAATAAATGACGGGTCATTCACAGTGTTCGTACTCTGTTTGAGCGGTAATACTCTAATAACAATATAAGAATTGCCGCAGTATTCTTCTACGACGTTCTTGGTATAACACTTGTCGTCGCCGATCCATCCTGTATGAATGTTGTATTATGCATAAACAATTTCTTAAGGGAAAGACAAAGAAATAAAACAAATAACAAAAAATAAACTTTTTCCAAAAAATATACTACTCTAACAAAAATTGTGCATACCAAAGATTCACCTAAAACCTAAAGCAAATTATTCATTACAAATATGTAAATACAATTGACACGAGATATGAAAAATTCATTTATCAAGTGAGAGACGCAAATAATCAAGACGTAGACCGAGGCAGAGCCTCTTGAAAATCTATCTGTGGGTTGGGTCCTCGAGAACCCTAACACGTTTTAAGTAGAATATAGGATCAACAAGAACTTCTGAAATTTAATCTAAAAGACTTATAAAACCATCAATAGTGTGATCATCCACCATAGGTTTAATTGATATTGGAGCTTCAAATACAATTATCAGTCTATTAATTGAGCTCTGCACGAAAACACCTTTAATTTTTTTCTTTTTTTTTCCATCTTACGCCTCTTTGATTGGCCAGATGACTCAAGCTCCCTAGGCTTTATGCTAGGGCCTTCACCTAAACCGATAACTTGATTGGGGATCACGTCAACTGAGATGCCAACAAAACCCTGCTCGCTTGGGTTGAACGCATGCTGACCCGTAGCAACAACCCCCTTGAACATAACATCCAATTTGTCTTCCAAGTTCGGTTCAATTCCGCAAAACTTAAATTTCTTTGCATTTGGTACTGCTTGCAACAAGGAGGGAGGGCTGGGAGCATGTTAGGTGAAATATAAGTATAAATGTAAATTAATTGAAGAGTTCACAGGAGTATAATTATTACCTAAAAATTTTTTAGTCCACCATTCCTCAGAAGCGTCTATGGTACGTTTGACAGGATCCCAACCCAATCTTGTCGATCTCCGTTTAAGTTATTTCCATAACTTCCAATCTTTCTTTAGTTGATCTCACTTGTTCTTGAATTTCAATCTCGTAAGCTTGTCCTGTCAATTCATTAAACTTATTAGAAATATTTTGTCACCCTTCTTTGTGAAAGTAGGTTGTCGGTCTATTTCCAAGTTCAATCTTTTTAATACAGAGATTGCAGAAAATGTTGGTAACTTCTTTGTCCCGCGTTGCTGATGTAACTTCTTCTTTGTTTTTAGACATAATGGGACTACAAAAAAATATGGATAAAAAAATGCACTCATATTGATAGTATAATAAAGCAGCAGTTGAAAAAAAAAACATAATCTTAGATAAAAAAAAGATATTCATGTGATGTATGTCTTTCAAAATGAAGTATAAATATTTTCAAAAATAAATAATTTGAAAAATGCTAACAATGTTTGATTTGGTAATAGCCCAATACCGACATAGAAAATAGTCCAAACGGAAGATCTAAGAATCTTCCTTGCCTTACATGTTAAATTTGGCCACAAAACTGATATTTTATTTGATCAAGGATCCTTTAAATTATAAATAAAAAATAACTCCTAACCACATTTAAGAAGCTTTCCTTCTCAAACACAACAATTTTCTTGTGTAGCCACTTTTGCTTTAGGAAAGGTCAAGTGCAACATAAGGTAGTTATTAATGAGCCAAACACAATCAAACAATTTAAGGGTTTGCCTCATCTATTTATCATTCATCATACTACCAAGCTAAAGGCCCTCATGTTGTAAATGTGCATTCGGCCTTTTTCCGAGAAGTTGAACTAATTACTTTAGTTTAGCTTCTAAAAGCAATGCCTCTAATATTGACCCAATATTTTCCTTCCATACCTCATAATGATAAAAAAATATCATTGCAGGAAGTCCACAACACCTCCAGATAATAGTTTCAACGCAAAGAAGCATAGGTAATACACAATATAAGTACCAAACATCAGATCCATAACCAGAAATAACATCAGATCCATAACAAAAAACATCATATCCATCAGTAATAGTCTGCTTGATCAAAAAAAAATTCTAAATTATCCCGCTACTTCGGTGAGAAAGATGAAACAGTGGACAAAGAAATAACATCAGATCCTTTCGCCAAGAAGTGCAGAATGAAGTAATATAAAAATCAAGAAGATGAAACCTTGAACATGAGAAATGAGACAAAAATCCTTCAGGGACTCGATTAGCATTCTTAGGAAGATGAAACGGTAGACATCCAAAGAAATGGAACAGAAATAGCATTCTCACAAACATACCTTCAGGGACTCGATTAGGGTTCTACGAAGGAGATACGAAGGAGATGGGAGAATCCCGCAGTGCGCGAGAGCTGCTTGCGAAATTAGGGCACAGTAGCGACAAGGGGTATCGAGGGTCTTAACATACAGTGAATCACGGATAGCGGGTAGGACATCGCGATCCGCATGTAATAGTAAAATGGAAACTGCGTTTTACAAAACGTATCTGACACGTGTTTCCCAACTGCGATGTAGCGATTTCAAAATGCCACCGCAACAAAAACGCCCTCCCAAACGCACCCTAAGTGATTTTGGGCTCATTAGAATCCTCTAGTTGCACCTCAAATTTAAATATTACTCAGCTTTCCAATTAATGCATCAAAATTTTTAATTACTTGAACTTATTTGGAATTGAATTGAATCACATTTAGCTTCATTTAGTTTGTACGATAGAAATGACAAGTCTAGTCATAAATTCGCTAAAATCTAACTTTGGCTACTTTTGAGAGGACCTTTTCTCTCTGAAATATGGCAAAAGCCGAGAAAATAGGATCCTCTCGTTTGGATGCGAGAAGCATCGGTAAAATTTAGAAGAGAGAACCGCCCATTGTTTCGTGCACTGTTTGGCGTTAAAGTGGTTGCCACTGAAAAAAAATTGAGTTCTTACAGACCTTTTAAGAAAGACACCAGATGATTTTTTTTTTTCTTCAAACAGGACTATTCGGTGCAGTAGACGGGGAATTTTTGTTGCTCCTTAGATAATTTTAAATTAGGATCTGTAAGAAGATATGATTTACAAATTATAATGTTGATCTACCTACCTGAGCTATTATAATGTTGATCTAAAAATCATCATTTAGGAAGATATGATTTACATATTTTTGGCGTGCTATATTTTATTTAGCTGTTTCATTTTTACTAGTGAAAAGGGACAAAAAGAAATCAAATTTATAATGTACTTCATGTGGAAAGTGATACGATCATTAAGACCTGTGGTCAGTAGAGCTAACCTCAGTACAATATATTCAATGCATTTCAAATATAATCAATACAGGAAACACAAATCATTCAAATATATTCAATGCAGAAGTTATTAGCTTACAATAATTTCAAATATATTCAGTACAGGAGATACAAATGCTTCTTAGAATCAACTCTTCAAGACCTGTGGTCGATCAAAATTGAGCTTAAAGTTTTTGGACTATCATAAGAGAATAATAATTTTGGCAGACCAGTGCTCTGGGTGAGCTTAGCATGACTTGGTCTGTAGAGCAATGCTTATAAAATGTACATTAGATTGGACAATCCGTCCAGAAACCTCATCCAATAATTACTGCATCAGAATCATGGTCAGTTAGCTGCTTCCCTTCAACTATTTGTTTTTTGCTTTCATTTTCCTGTTTGTTGTCCTCAGAATTTTCTGCTCTGCCTTTCTCCTCTTTCACCTCCATTCTTTTCTTGTGGAGAAGTTGGATAAGACCACCTAAAGCGATATCAACATCATCACTTCTCAAAAACTCCTCCGAAACTTCTGCTGGAGTTACTTCCACTTCCTTCAACAACTCTTCAATCTCCTCAAACAGAGGGTGATCATCAATGGCATGGTAATTAGAAGCCAGCATTCTGAAGCTATCTTGACCACAATAACCCATATGGATGTGCATATCCATTCTACCTGGTCGCAGCAATGCTGGGTCTAGCCGATCTTTATAGTTTGTCGTCAACACGATGATTCTCTCCTCACCACTGGCCGACCATAAGCCATCAAGGAAGTTTAACAGCCCCGAAAGTGTTACATAATCACCGCTCCACAAAGTCTCGCTCTCATCCTCTTCATATCTGTTTTTCAGACCAATGGAGCAGTCAATGTCCTCAATCACAAGCACTGATTTGTTTGTCATGGCTACTAGCAGCCTTTTCAGATCAACATTCGAGCGAACCTCCTTAAGATCCAGGTCGTAGATGTCAAACCTGAGATAGTTAGCAATGGCGGCGACCAAGCTTGATTTGCCAGTTCCTGGAGGACCAAAGAGGAGATATCCTCGCTTCCAGGCCTTCCCAATCTTCTTATAGTATTCCTTTCTCTTGACAAATCTCGCCAAGTCCTCAATGATCCTTTGTTTGAGCTCTACCTCCATTGCTAGCGTCTCCAACGTTGCAGGGTGGTTTAAGTCTATGGAACTCCATCTGTCGTACTGATTCATATAAAGCTTCAACCGTCTGTCGGCGGTCTTAATGTCATTGGATCTCTCCAGGATGTGGGGGAAATAGGTGGCCAATGTCATGTCCTTGTACTTACTGTGGAAGCTGAGTTCATACCATTTGACTCTGACGGTTATCTCTATACCGCCGTGGGAGGTGGTCTGATTATCTTCGGTGACGAGCTTCCACCTGTATTTCACTCCTTGGAATTCATCTATGAGCTCTTCACCATCATCGAGGCTGATGACGATGTTGTTGTTGTCCTCGCTCTTACTAGCCCGCAACCGCTTCATACTCAGGGAGATCTTCGTCCTCAGATAGGTGCTGGCGGCGTCATAGAGCTGATTGGAATGGAGTCCTTCGGTTTGTTGGATGACGATGGTGTCCGTGGTGGAGAATCGGCTGAAGAGTTTTTGGATGCTGGTGGTAGCTAAGCTGTGGAACTCATTGGGAAGGCATTCATTGATGATGGTTCGAGCGAGCATCGCCGAGGCAGTGATGGAGGCAACTGTTGTGAAATACTCCTTGGTGAATTCTACAGCTCTGCTCGGTGAAGCCATGGAGTAATTCTGGCTTTAGATCTCTATGATGTGGATGGAAATGGATATGGGAGGAGACCTTGGACTTCTGCTAGCTTTTCTTTCAGTGTAGAAAGCTCTTGTCCCTGGTTACTCAATGGATCACATCTGTGTGTTTTATAGAGGACAATTCAAGCTGGAGACCACTTACAGCCATATTATTTGTCTCTTTCAATCCTTGTAATCTTAGGAAGCATGAAGGAATTATATTATTAAAAAAACATATAATTATATAATTAAATATATCTTTTTCACGCATAGATTTAAAGCACAAAACTTTTACTTATGCAAATATGAAAGTGAGATATGTAAATACATAAAAATTGTGTGCTGTATTTGTAAATTTCCCTAAATAATAATAAAGTATTGGTTTCCTTTCTCTCCAAGTCTTATGAGAGGTGTGCTCTCCAAGTTTTCATTCCAGACAAGAACTGCTACTATGGAAAACAGTTCAACGAAGGTCGCAATCTGCTACGTGTTAAGTTCTCACCACATCACAGCCCTTCTTTTTGTTTTGGATGTTCAGGATTACGCCATTCAGTCGTATAATTTTTTTTCTTAATGAATATAGTATTCTTCGTTCGTCTGTTTGTTTCTGAACCGTTCAAGTTGGGCAAAAGCATTTCGTACGTTATATTTGAGCGAGTGCTACAATATTTTATTTTATGTGATCTTCCCGATTGTTACAATGATTTTCGTTGTAATAAATTTTATTTATGGAAATTTACATGCATGCCACACAATTCTTACGTTTGCATGCCAAATATCTGTAGTTCGATATTTACATTTATAATATTTTGATGTTTTAAATCTATGCATAAAGATTGAAGATCTATATTACATCTTTAAAAAATTAGTAATTGTGATATTTTTTATTTAACGTTGTTATTTTGACCCCCAATTATTGAACTAAGGTAAAATGACACTTTTGTAATGTTGTACCGCTCACCTACCACATGTCACCTACCGCTCACCAACCTCCCACCTACCTCCCACCTACCACTCTCTTGCTTCTATAAATAGAGAGGGTGTGAGGCTTAGGAGAGCAAGGGAAGAAATCTTAAGCTACCACAAAGGAGGAGAGAATAGCTAGAGAGTTATAGAGGATGAGAGCATCTTGAGGCCTTGTATCAAGGTGTCGCTTGAGAGGGAGACCATAGAAGGAAGATGAGGGTTCATCTCTATGTATAAGCTATGTATTCTCTATTTCTTTTGTCTTAGTGCACTATTTGATTGATTCCCTCCCGTGGACGTAGATCCAGTTGGATCGAACCACGTAAACGATCTGTGTTTGCTTGTGTTCTTTGCGTTTCAATTTTATGCCAGGAAGTACATATCTCACAACAGACGTTAAGGAGTTAAATGGTATGTATGTTAATCATAAAGTTTATGGGTTAGATATGTCAATATCCTAAGAATTGTGTGGTATGTATAATTGGCCTTTTGTTTTTTGGTCAACATTTCAAGTGATAAATAGTACAGTAAAGCATGCTTACTGGATCTAACCTATGTGTTTGATTTGACTTTTTCGGATTATTTCGCCTAGACTGTTTTTGTCATTTTATGCCGTTTTATTCAATATACAGACAATAGTACATAAAAATAAAATATATGGCAAATAAGGCTGTCAAAACGGCTCGTTGTTCGCGAACAGCTCGTGTTCTGTTCGTTAAGAAGCTCGTTAATTTCGTTCAATAAGTTAACGAGCCGAACACGAACTAAGATGTGTTCGTTCGTATTCGGCTTGTTTTGGCTCGAAATACTACTCATCAATTTTATATATATATATATATATATATATATAAAGTAATATTTTTAAAAAACTAATTGACTACAAGGCTACAAAGATTTATAATTAATTAAAATATTGATTAAGAAAATAGAATAAGAATTATTAAATTAGATTCAAATGATGTTTTAATATAAATAATAATTTTTAAATCTTGCTCAAACCCTTATTGACTTGTCTTATGATTACATGATTAGGGTTGTTAAAATGACTATTTGTTCGTGAACAACTCGTGTTTGGCTCGTTTACACCCCTAGTATTGAACAAACTTGGGGAAATATGGATGTGTTAATGGGAGGGACGCGCTTCCGCTGCCATTTGTTTTGAGAGGAAATTTAAAAATTATAATAAAATTACATTGATGCCATACAATTTTTATTTATTTGCACATCAAACATCTATAGTTTGATACTTTGGTGTCATAAAACATAAATGTATAGGTAATATTTTTTATGTGATTTTCAAATTTTAAGTGTTATGTATATAAATATGAAAGTAGGTATTAGATATGAAATACATAATAATTGTGTGGTATATACGTAAATGTCCATAAAAATTAGATAATGAAAAATAAATTAGGGTGGCAAAATTTTCTTGAGAAGTACTTAAGGTTATAGATGTTGTAGCCAAAACAAAATGTTTCTAAACTTGGATCACTAAGCTAGAAATATTAGTTTTGATATCATGCAGTTTGAAGCGGACTAATTTTAGTTGATATTATTTGGGACTTTATTTGGAGTTTATATGTAATAAGATTATTCTTGATACATCATCAACAAATTCATCATCCGACATAAATCTCGAGACATCACACAAATCTCAAGATGATCTTTCGAACAAGAAACATTAAAAATTCGATTAGAAGTCATCTAGAATTTTGATTTGAAGAAATTTATAGTCAAATTGATCAGCTCAACGAGACAGACCCGTCGATACCAAAATTAATTCAATCCAAATCAAATCAAGCTTTGATCAAGTCATTAAATCATTTTTGGATGCTTTCAGGGTATATAAGGAAGGTCAAATAGATCCCGAATCTAGTAAGCTTATTGTCAAATAGAGCGTCTCGACAAGGCAAATCTAATGAGCCCAATATCGCTTAATTTTGACATCATTAATACACTTAGATGTTTACCGAATTTCGTCTGATCAAGGGGATTTCTCTTAGTCATTCGATCAAGAATGATAAGGATTTATTTCTTATTTACAATTTAGACTTTATACATAAAGTCTCGCCCCCTCATGAAAGTGAACATGTAGTTTGGAGCTTGAAGGAGTTGAAGCCCAAAATCACTTCTACATCAATTTTCCGACGACGCCTCATGTTCCTAGAATCGGCGACCACCACCAGTCATCGATGATCAGCAATTGTCGGTCGCTACCCACTCCTTACAAAAAAAGCATTCGACGAAGCAACTTACGAAGCAAAGCATCTCCTCGGACGTCATGCTGACCCTGAAGATGTTGCATTGAAGCCCTAAATATTGCTTCTCTTTGCAATCGCTCCCTACCGTGGGGCCACAAATCCTTCTGCACACCAACATTGTAACTTGAGAGAATATAATCATTTCTCGCATGTGGAACAAGTGGTTGTATCGTTAATCGCCAACTCATTGTTGAAAATTCCAACTGGGCAAGACCCTATGATTACGAGTTTTTCACGTAAAATCTTTTGATGTTTTATATCTGTCATTTCTACTATCTGAGTGTGTGGTCGGTTCTCGTGATACAACAAACCCCTTTATCATTGTTTAAATGGATCAAAATCAAATACTGTGAAGCATATGTATAAACTTCACAATATTATTTGTGGTACCATGCAACTTTCAAACGTCATATGTTTAAAATCATAACAAGCATTTCAATAGCATAAATCTAATTAGCTAATTGTAAATTCATCAAGGCACTAAGGTGTTTATAATATCAAATGATCATGGGAGTCAATTAAGTTCATTTGATCTAATTTATTAATTATCAATAAAAATGATAAAAATACCCCATTTCAAAATCTTTTGACATGCTTTGATTCCAAACGTTCAAAGGGATTCCAAGAGAACATTTTGGAGAGAATTCTTAGACTTAAAATTTTGAACAATTCATCAATTCTCAGTGCTAATGTAAACATTCACCAATACCTATCATTGGCCAACATCAACACAGGACATTAACCAGCACCACAGCTCACAATTGACTAACAGCGATGCTTGTCATAACATTGTGTGAAGTTGGTTGACTACTGATGTCCTATTCCTACATTTATGACTACCGATCTCTCTTCTTACAAAAAGAATGATCAAGTAGAATATTGCCCAATACCCTTTGTTTGATTTCCTTAGGCTAGGTTCATTTAATGCCTGCAATATTTGCCTTTTATCAATTTTTGACATTTGACACTCATTTTCCTTATCACTAGTTTCATTTTATTCAAAATCAACCATCTTTTAATGTCTATGAGAAATGATTCCTAATATCCTCAAATACTTCAATGGCTGACTAATAGTCTATCAATCAAGAAGACAATTCAATCAAAACTTTAGAGAAATGTATTTGTAAAATGTAGGAGCATTAGATATAAATCCTTCAACTTTAGAGAAAGGCAAGGCCGTCGGTGGCTCAATCGCCGACTGCAAGTGAAGGGCGAACCACAACCAAAGAGGCAAGGTGCGGCGTGCCCCAAGTCTCACGTGAAGGAGGAGGGGGCTTCTCTGCTGCGGAGTTTCGACGGGGTGTAGGCGGCACAAAGAAGAGCTCGCCGGCGGGAGAGATGGAGCGTCGGCGTAAGAGGAGGGAGGACATGCTGGATGTTTTGTGAAGAAGAAAGGAGGCTGACGTCGAGCTGCAACGTTGTCCGGTGTTGAGGGAGGGTCGACGACGAGGCCAAAGACGAGGTTCGCACGGTGTCATTTAGGGCATCGCGAAAATGGGGGCTTGTGGGGCTCGGGCTTTTTTTTTGGGCTGGGAGGAGGGCGTGTGAGGTGTTTTGCTCCTCAAGTATGTGAATGAGCTTGTATGTTTCAATCTAGGCGGGAAGTGTTTTCACGAGACTGAGATACTACATCAGTTGTAAGTTATTAACTTCAAATTCTCCTTCTACTTAGGATGGGACGAGCTAAGAATCAATGTTGATAATCATATTTTGTACTTCGCAGTCGACGAAGAGTTTTAATCTGGTGCTTCATACTCGATAACATTATTAGTTGCTGGAAATTTCAAGTGGAGCCCGTACTCCAAGGTCTTGCTTTGAGGAGAACTTTAAGGAGATGAGTAGTATTCCAGCCTAGCTCTAGAGTTCCGAATGCTCCATCCATGTATAGTTTCTACTGAGATGACAATAGAGGAGAAAAAGTTGGCTCATCAGAAACAAACACTGTACATTCTATCACAAAGTAAGCCAACACTAGTGATTTGATGTTTTGTTGTGGTAGATAACAAATGTCTAATTCTCTCAATTCTACTGACTATTTAACTAATATTCTTGATGTTTCTGGTTTTTGCAGGATAGCTTTCAAAGAGAGTTATGTGCAGATGCCGATTGTGTGGGCCTGAAAGTACGGACGAAGTCTCCTTTCTCGAAATACTAAGGCAAGTGCACTCTTTGCAGTCAACAGGCAATGACTTTGTTGGAGAGAATCTTGCTGACATTATAAATTGGCATTTTGACAAAGTTCTCGACCCTCGCTAGGGCAGAGCTTTATTACTTAAGGTGAAAAAACCAGATAAATATATAACATCTCTCTCTAGATAGGCTTTAAGAGGAAGCTTAAGTTGCTCGAAAGCAGCTTGATAGTCATTTGTCCACTGAAAACTAGCATTCTTAGCACCTCTCAATATCTTAAAGAATTGTAGAGATGTATCCCCAGAAGCGAGATGGGGCGGCTATATGTCTGTTAAGGCGTTGCACCTCCTTGATGTTTATTGGTGGCACTATGACTCTCCATGCCTTGATTTTTTCTAGGTTTGCTTCAATTCCACGGGGAGGAACCATGAATCCCAAGAACTTCCATGATGCGACTTTGAAGGTGCATTTAGTCGCATTGAGAAGCATGTCATACTAACGAAGAAATCAGAAACTCTTCCAAATGAAAAATGTGTTGGGATGCTTTTAGATATTTTATCAACATATAATCAACGTACGCCTTCATTGTATGTTTGAGAAGATCATTGAAGACCTTATTTATGAGGAGTTGGTAGGTTTCACCTGTGTTCTTCAACCCGAATAACATAACTTTGGAGCAATATAACTCTTATTTGTCTGAAAGTAGGTGACTTTCTCGTCCCTAAGATTAATTTTTATCTAGTTGTTCTCTGAGTATGCATCCATGAAACCGAGCATCTGATGTCTGGATGTGATATCAATGAGTTGTTCTATGCGTGAGATGGGGAAACTGCCTTTCAGACAAGCCTTGTTGAGGTAGGTGTGATCGACATACATTCTTCATGCACCGCTGACATTTTTTACCATGATGGCATTGGTCAACCACGTAAGGTGGTGTACTTCCCGCAGGAACTTTGCCTTCAGAAGCTTGTTGACTTATGCTTGATGACTTGTAAGCGATCTAGGGTGAAGTTGCACATCTTCTGGATAATCGAATTAAAGATCGGATCTACTTTTAAAGAATACATGATTATTTTTTGGCTGACTCCAGGCATGTCAGCCAGAGTCCGTGCAAAAATGTTTTAATTTCTTTGGAGGAGATCTATATATTCCAACCTCTGCTCATTGGAGAGTAGGGAACCAATTTGCACTTTTTATGAGGGGTGTTCATTAGGGAGCAGGACATGGATCAAGTCTTCCACGGGAGAAGCCCGTTGAGATACACCTTCATCTCAAAGATCAAAGTTCTCGATGCTAAGTGTCACTGATGGGCGTGGCTGGGATTGCCTGAGGTAACATGATTGGGCTATCTGTTGATCCCCTCGTAAGACACTGATCCGTACTTGGGTTGGGAACTTGAGTTTCAGGTGTGACACAAAAGTCACGATGCTAAAGATGGATTGCAGGGGTCTCCCGAAGATGACATTGTATGTTTATTCTGATTTGACAATGATGAACTGGATTGAGTGAGTTGTCTATCGTAGAAAATCTCTCATGACAATAGGGAGATTTATTGTTCTCTCAACCCTCAACGGTCGATTATTAAAATCGAATAATGACCCTGATGCAGGTTGAAATTTTTTCCCTGTCAATACCAAACCGAGGAAAATAGAGTAGAATATGACATCGACATAGCTCTCATTGTCCATCAGGATCCCTTTATGTTGTAGCAAGGTTCACCAATTCTTGCGCTGATGACGAGAGGGCCTTGGTGGGAGATTTGAACACCTTTCTAATCAAAATCATCAAAAGTGATAGGCTCAAGACGTAATTTTTTCAGCGTTGGTTTACTAGGTGCAGTGATAAAGACTTAATTGTTCAAAAATGAGCCTCTAACAATTGTTTGAATTTTGTCCATGATTAGGTGACCCTCATTTGATTATGGGAGAGGGTAATTGAACATAGGTTAAGACACATCACAAAAATTTCTCATAATCAATTTGGATTTATGTCGGGCAGGTCTACTATGGAAGCTATACATTTATTGAGAGGTTTGATGGAGAAATTCAGAGATAATAAGGAGAATCTACATTTGATTTTTA
>NEWO01000137.1:1299555-1315682 GCA_003013225.1 Phalaenopsis aphrodite
ACTAAATGAAAATATGACACTAAATAGGACGCAATGGAGAAAAAGGATTCATGTGGCCGACCCCACGTAGTGGGATTAAGGCTTTGTGTTGTTGTTGTTGTTGTATTAGGTGACCTTCATGCTGTTTGAATTTTGTCTTGTGGCAGGATTATCGTACCAGTTGGTTAGTTTTTCACAATTCGACCTAGAAATCTTTATTGAATCAACCTTTCAATCATTTTCTTGAGCTGTTAAATGCCTCAGTGTTTTGGTCATGATTTCGATGAAAATGATAATATTGTTCATGATTCCTCGAGTTATGTTTTAGGGAGTGAGGCCATTTAATAGTTTTCTCATCTTTGATGACCATCAGGACGTTAAACACGAGACGTGTTGAGTGGTGTATACACTTTCTTAGCTTGATGCTCACTTCACTAGCTAATAGATTGGGGAGGGAGGATACGAGCCCTCTGTTGTTCGAACTTTCTTCATTGCAAAGTTTGATTATTGTCTCTAGCTTTACTCTTGCGCTTTCCCCCAAATTGCTCGAGCTGCTCCTTGTGTGCATTGATGACCTCGTCCACAGTGATTTGGATTTCAACATAATGGGCAAGATCAACATAAGAACGAACTGTCTCCTGCATCAGTTATGAGTAGAAGGGTCTTGCACGGAGCCCCCCAAGGAAGATTCCTCTCAGTAACTTCGAATCCAATCCCAGAATTTGGCGGGCTATAGCGGAAAACCTGCGGAAGTAATTCTTGAGGGACTCTCATTCACTTTGGCAAATTCTCGAGAGTTGGGATGAATCCTTGATGATCCATCAGTTTGCTATGAATTGCTCCATGAATTGTTTGACAAGCTCGTGAAAGGTGTTTACAGTGCCCCCCTGACAAACTGTGGAACCAGTTGCGAGCCTGTTCTTTAAGAGTGGTCGGAAACACTTGACACAAAGACACATCAGAGGCACGTTGAATGTGCATGATGTTTCGATAGTGATCAATATGCTCATAGGGTCAGTTATCCCTTCGTAGGTGTCGATGTTCGGGAGCTTAAAGCCTATTGGGATGGATTGTTGGAGGATCGCATCTGCTAAGGGAGAAGATTCATGGACTTTATAGTGAACGGGAAAGAGATCATTTTTCTCTATGAAGGAACTCTTCCCGGACTAGGCGTCATAGCTTCTTATGAATGACATCATCTAGAATGACAGCAAGGCGTGGCAGTGCTATGTGAACTGCGCGAGATGGAAAAGTGGAACTTGCGGTATTTATGAGTTTAGCATCACGACATGGCAAGGGAAGTGTTCTTCTTGGAGAGCGGGGTCAGAAAAAATTCCTCCGAGTGATGTGTTTTCTGTAGGTCGCTAAGTTAGTGGTAATTGAAATTCATCCAATGATGTGGGCAATGGTTGTTGAGCCCCGCGTAGGCGATGTAAGATCTATAGTTGAGACTCCTCTATTATGCAGGTTCAATCTTCCAAAGGACCTGACATGCCTTCGTTGGGAGGATAACGTCTCTCACGGCTGAAAGATGAAGAGGTATAACGCTTTTGGCTTCATGACAGCTCCCTGAAACGATGGGTGTTGGAGCGGGATGCTTCGTTGTCACGAATATTGTGTCTAGTGACCATGTAGTAAGCTCTTAAGTACATCAGTGGTGGGATTGAAGTTTCCCACATACTGCGTCAAACTAATGCATGCCAGAAAATTCGCAGCATTAAAGTAGCAGATCATCGTCTTAGCATGGTATGAAGATTCAATGCACATTCGAAAGAGAGAAGAAAACCAGTAATGACATAAGAAGTTTTTACATAAAAAATCATAAAGGGAAAAATCACGGGATCTGGTCCAGCTGAAGAATTCCATTATAAAAAGATAATTACAGTTGCAACCACTTGTCCTATAGGCGGGAAAGTGTTATTAGACTTCCCAAGTTACAACGTCGATGTTCGGATGATTTTGTTGTAGGAATGGGCGACGACTGATAGAGAATGGCGATGGCCTGCAGATGGTGGTCGATAGCGGTCAGCGATCGTTGGTGGCGGTCGGCAGTGGTCGATATCGGTTGGCGGTAGTCGACGGCGGCTGACAGCAATCAACGGTAGCAGGGCGGTGTTGAACTTCAACTCCTTCTCAAACCTTCAATTTCTTTCTCAAGGCTCAAGCTCTCTTACCCTCTCTTATGACTCCAACCTCTCTTTCTTGCGCGCAATGCTGAGGATGCTAAGAATGGAAAAGCTTTTGTCCAGAAAACTATGCCAGTGCTACCTTCAGTCACACATGAGAGGGAGGAAGAGGTGGTTAAAGATGAAAAAGAAAATGAGGGGCAGGGGGGGCGTGGGGGGAGTGGAATTTGTTAGACCAATGATAATTCAAGGGAGTAAGTGGAGGAGGAGAACGCTCTTCCATCTAGCTATGCAAGGCAAACCCTCTAGCAAAGCAAGACGATCACTTTCTTCTATGCTTGTCAGGATTATTCAAAGTAGGTCCAGAATTGGCAGCGTCCAAAATATCCAAAGAGACATATTATATTGATGATCCCAACTACTGCCCATATCATTGGGTAATTAAACATCCAATTGAAGTTATTTTTGCTTTTGAATTATTTAGAAATTTAAGTTTGAGTGCTTACAAATTTCATATTTGGACTTCAGATCAATAAATCACAAAATAGGATGATGGAGGATTACCTCTCATGGGAAGAGGTCCAGTCATTTTGGTGGCATCAAATACTTTTTTGACGAACTTCATTTTAGAACCAATGACAGAGCAAAGAGAACTAAACCTAGCACATGCAATGTGTAAAAATCAACAAAATAAGGTTATTCTTATAAATAGTATTTGACTTTTGTTTAATGGTGTTTTTATAGAAAACACTACGAGGATGATCCATGATTTCCTAATGGAAGGGAGTTAAAGCGCACGATGACATCTTAGATGGAGCATATGAAATTGAGTAATGACTTTGAGCCTTCCAACCAATTCTTCAAAATTATGACCGGTTGATTACAAAAGAATTGCTTTAATAGAATATTAATAGTTGGATGAAGTGGTCCAAGTTCAACCAAAGAACAATAGAGTATTATTGTCGCCACCACAATAAAGGCCATCTAATAAGGATAAAGAGGAAAATATTATGATCAACAAAGAAATAACATCCAAAGATTAAAAGAAAAAATCTAACATCAATAAGGAGACAAATTATAATATATTATCATATTTGAAAAAGATTATTGCATAGTTGAGCATCTTTTAATATCAATAGACATCTGAAAACTTAAATTCGGTCTCTTAAGGATTTGAAGAAATATGAGATATGAAGACTTACATCACTATGAAACAAGATTGAGAAGCCCAAGCGGTTAGAACTTAATGCATAATGAAATGAAATGAAGCATCAAATAGTAACTCAAAATTAATTGTAATGACTACGGGGCCTATTTCTACTGGGCTTATAATATTTCCTGGGAAGGAGTGCCAACTAATTCATCCATGCTTGTTAAAATCACGAGGTCTGGTTACATGCTAATGCAGGATGTGTATGTAATTCAATTAGGAAGATTGATAAGTCAAACAACTCAGTTTTATAACTCAAGCTGCTCAATTGCAAGAGGCATGCAATACCTCTAACTAATCTATTAATTTATTTTAATGTTCCTTTTTTCTTGTACGCAACTCTAACATAAGCTGCATATGATGAAATTTTGAAGGCGTGATTTAGGCCTAAAAATTGGTATAACATCACACGAGAAGTGATTCTCATCTTCAAAGTTTCGAAGAATCCTACACATATGTAGGAAAATTATATGAAGAGTGGAAGCTATATAAAAGCATAATGTGATTTTCCCTAATTCCTTTTTACTTTATTTTACTCTCTATGATCTTTTTTATTATCTAGTTTGAGTAGAATAAAATTATTTCCTAGAAACCTACCTCATCGCAATCAAGGCTAAGCACCAACAATATACAAAGATTTTTTAAGCAAATAAGCATGCCAAACTAACATGCGAACATCATAAATATTAGGTGGAGAGACCAGTTTGGTTGGATATCACTTTTGACCCTAGAAGAAAAAAAAAGGGAGTAATGCGGCCTAGCATAGTCTACCTAAAAAGGGTATCAATATTGACCCTACAAGAAAAGAAAACATATCAGTCTAATGTAGAAACAAAATTCTGGATACCGCAATTTTGACCACTTAATCTCTCTTATAAATGTAGAAAGGAAAAGTTCTAAAGGGTGCCTGAGGGAGAAAAATCGGGTTAGGATATTCTGGCCATTTTAACTCAAATTTGGTCAGGATGAATTTAAAGCTTCAAAGTTGTTTTAAGATTTACGCAATATATGAATAAATCAATCAAATCTTGTATTACACTAGTATCAAAATGAACCTGGAAGTTTTAAAATCCTTTCCCACCAAATTTTAGTCGGGATATTCTCAATTTTGCTCTTCACCTGAGAGCTATAGCCATTGTTTGTTGGAAACCATAAAAGGGGATCTCTTTGTTTTTTATCTAGTTTATTTGATTCTTATAATTTCATGGTACAATGTATTCCCGTTGTTGGCCAACTGACTTGTTGGTATTCCTTGTGAAGAGAATGGAAGTGCTTGTGCATGGTGAAGAGCCTTTTTTGCGCCTTACTTGATTGCATATGCGTTGGGGCTTTTCTTTTGGTGAGAATGGAAAGTAATTAGGCCTAAGGAAGAGCATTTTGTTGTGCCTTATCTGGTTACATATGTGTTGGTCTATTCTTTGTGGCGAGAATGAATGTTCTAGAGTTTTAAAAAGAGTATTTTCTTTGGGTCTATTAAATTTTTACACCTGTGCGAGACTTCTCATGAGTGCTCTGAGCTAGTATCAGTTTGGTTCAACCTGTTGTGACTGACCTGAACTATTATAATGTTGATCTACAAATCATCATTTAAGAAGATATGATTTACATATTTTTGGCGTGCTATATTTTATTTAGCTGATTCATGTTTACTTGTGAAAAGGGACAAAAAGAAATCTAGTTTGTAATTTCTTTCATGTGGAAAGTGATACGATCATTAAGACCTGTGGTCTGTAGAGCTAACCTCAGTACAATATATTCAATTCATTTAAAAGATATTCAATACAGGAAACACAAATCATTCAAATATATTCAATGCAGAAGTTATAATCTTACAATAATTTCAAATATATTCAATACAGGAAACACAAATCATTCAAATATATTCAATGCAGAAGTTATAATCTTACAATAATTTCAAATATATTCAATACAGGAGATACAAATGCTTCTTAGTTGATTTACTAGCATGGTCAAATCATTCAAATATATTCAATGCAGAAGTTATAATCTTACAATAATTTCAAGTATATTCAGTGCAGGAGATACAAATGCTTCTAAGTTGATTTACTAGCATGATACTACAACAACAGTAATTTTGGCTGACCACCGCTCTTGGCGAGCTTAGCATGAGTTGGTCTGTAGAGCACTGCTTATAAAATGTATGTTAGATTAGACATCCCGCGCTGGAACCTCATCCAATAATTACTGCATCAGAATCATGGTCAGTTAACTGCTTCTCTTCATCTATTTGTTTTTTGTTTCGTTCTTCCTGTTTGCTGTCCTCAGAAGCTTCTGCTCTGCCTTTCTTCTCTTTCACCTCCATTCTTTTCTTGTGTAGATGTTCAATAAGACCACCTAAAGCGATATCAACATCATCACTTCTCAAAAACTCCTCTGAAACTTCCGCTGGAGTTACCTCCACCTCCATCAACAACTTATCAATCTCCTCAAACAGACGGTGCTCATCAATGGCATGGTAATTAGAAGCCAGCACTCTGAAGCTATCAAGACCACAGTAACCCATATGGATGTGCATATCCATTCTACCTGGTCGCAGCAATGCTGGGTCGAGCCGATCCTTATAGTTTGTCGTCAACACGATGATTCTCTCCTCACCACTGGCCGACCATAATCCATCAAGGAAGTTTAACAGCCCCGAAAGTGTTACATAATTGCTGTTCCACGTTGTCTCATTCTCTTCCTCTTCATCTCTGTTTTTCAGATCAATGGAGCAGTCAATGTCCTCAATCACAAGCACTGATTTGTTTGTCATGGCTACTAGCAGCTTTTTCAGTTCTTTATTCGAGTTAACCTCCTTAAGATCCAGGTCGTAGATGTCAAACCTGAGATAGTTAGCAATGGCGGCGACCAAGCTTGATTTGCCAGTTCCTGGAGGACCAAAGAGCAGATATCCACGCTTCCAGGCCTTCCCAATCTTCTTATAGTATTCCTTTCTCTTGACAAATCTCCCCAAGTCCTCAATGATCCTTTGTTTGAGCTGTGCCTCCATTGCTAGCGTCTCCAACGTTGAAGGATGGTTTAGTCTTATGGAACTCCAATTGTCATACCGATTCATATAAAGCTTCAACCGTCTGTCGGCTGACTTAATGGCATTGGATCTCGCCCGAATGTGTGGGAAATAGGTGGCCAATGTTATGTCCTTGTACTTGCTGTGGAAGCTGAGCTCATACCATTTGACTTTGATGGTTTTCTCTACGCCGCCGCTGGAGGTGGACTGATTATCTTCGCTGATGAGCTTCCACCTGTATTTCACTCCTTGGAATTCATCTATGAGCTCTTCACCATCATCAAGGCTGATGACGATGTTGTCGTTGTCCTCTGTCTCACTTGCTCGCAGCCGCTTCATAGTCGGGGAGATCTTCGTCGTTAGATAGGTGTTGGCGGCGTCATAGAGCTTATTGGAATGGAGTCCTTCCGTTTGTTGGATGATGATGGTGTCCACGGTGGAGAATTGGCTGAAGAGTTTTTGGATGCCGGAGGTAGCTAAGTTGCGGAACTCATTGGGAAGGCATTCATTGATGATGGTTCGAGCGAGCATAGCCGAGGCAGTTATGGAGGCAATTGCTGTGAAATACTCCTTGGTGAATTCTACAGCTTTGCTCTGTGAATCCATGGAGTAATTCTGGCTTCAGATCTTTATGATGTGGATGGAAATGGATTTGGGAGGAGACCTCGACCTTCTGCTAGTTTTTCTTTCAGTATAGAAAGGTCTTGTCCCTGTTTATTGAATGGATTAGATTTGTGGGTTTTATAGAAGACAATTCAAGCTGGAGACCAAATTATTGTATCGGGGGTACAGTTTTGCATTAGAGTTCCAATCAGGGTCTTTCACGTGTACAGGCAAGGCCCCCATGTATCAAATTAGTTTTTTTTTTAAAGGGGCCTGCCTATACACGTGGCAGTGGGGCCTGCCTATACACGTGGCAGGCCCTGATTGGAGTCCTGCCACATTATTCGTCTTTCAATCTATATAATCTTAGGAAGCATGAAGGAATTATAATTATATACATATAAACTTTCATATTTACACACAAAACATTTAAATTTTTAATATCATATCAAAAATATCACAATTATAACTTTTCAAAAATGAAATACATCTTATTCATGCATAGGTTTAAAGCACAAAACTGTTAGGTATGTAAATATGAAAGCTTGGGTATGAGATATGTAAATACATAAAAATTGTGTGCTGTATATGTAAATGTCCCTAAATAATAATGAAGTATAGGTTTCCTTTCTATGCAAGTCTTTGAGAGGTGTGCTCTCCAAGTTTTCATTCAACCCAAGTACTTGTATTATGCAAAGCGTTACAACGAAGGTCGCAATCTGCTAGCTAGGCCTCATCAAAGATGTAAGTTCTCACCACATCACAGCCCTTCTTTTTGTTTTGGATGTTCAGGATTACGTCGTTCAGTCATATGAATTTATTTCTTAATGAATATAATACTCTTCGTTCGTTTGTTTGTTTCAGAGCCGTTCAAGCTAGACAAAAGCATTTCCTACGTTGTATTTGAGCGAGGGTAAGACTAACTCATTTTATGTGATCTTTCCAGTTGTTACAACTGCATTTTTTGAACTGTTTAACAGTGATTTTATTTATGGAAACTTGCATACATACCACACATTTCTTATGTATTTACATATCAAGCACCCGAAGTTCAATATTTATAATTATAATATTTTGGTGCTGCAAATTTATGCATGAAAATGTATATTTCACTTTTAAAAGGTTAGTAGTTGTGATATTTTTTATTTGAAGTTAAAGATTTGAGTGGTATGTATGTAAATCTTAAAGTTTATGGGTTAGATATGTCAATATATAAGAATTGTGTGTTATGTATAATTAGACTCTTCTTTCTTAATATTTTGACTGATAAATAGTACATTAAAGCATGCTTACTTGTTCTAACACGTGCTTGATTTGTTCGGATTATCTAATCTAGGCTGTGTTCGTCATTTTTATTCAATATAGAGTCAATAGTACATGAAAATAAAATATCTGACAATTAGTATTGAACAAACTTGGGGAAATGTTGGATATGTTTATGGGAAGGACGCTTCTGCTGCCATTTGTTTCGTTTTCATGGTTATGTACTTCTGTGAAGCTTGATTAAAAATTTAAAAAAAAGTTACATTTACGCCGCACAATTCTTATTTATTTGCACATCTAACACCTTAAGTTTGATAGTTACATTTACGATGCTTTAGTGTCATAAACATAAATGAAAAAGGTAATATTTTTTTATGTGATCTTCAATTTTTGAGTGTTATGTATATAAATATGAAACTTTTGATGTTAGATATGAAATACATGAGAATTGTGTGGGTGGTAAAATTTTCTTGAGAAATAGTGAAGGATTTAGATGTTTTAGCCAAAACAAAGTGTTTCTAAATTTGGATCAATAAGCTAGAAATAGTAGTTTTGATATCATGCAGGTTGAAATGGACTAATTTTAGTTGATATTATTTTGGACTTTATTTGGAGTTAATGTGTAATAAGAAATTTGTTCTTGATACGTCATCAAAAAATCCATCATTCGACATAAATCTCGAGGCATAGCGCAAATCTAAGATTGATTTTTGAGCAAGAGATAGTCAAACTTCGATTAAAAGTCATCTAGAATTTTGATTTCAACAAATTTTTGCTCAAATTGATCACCTCAACTAGATGGACGCAACGGTACCAAAATCAATCCAATCCAAACCCAAACAAGCTATGATCAGGCCATTAAATCATTTTTGGAAACTTTTAGGGTATATTTGGAAGACAAATAGATTCTGAATCTAGCAAAATTATAGCTAAATTGAGCATCTTGACAAGACAAACCTACTGAGCCTAAGATTGCTCAATTTTGGAATCATTAAGACACTTATATGTTTATTGAATTTCATCTGATCAAGGGGATCCCTTCGGGTCATCTGATAAAAAATGATAAGGATTTCTTCCTTATTTGCAATCTAGATTTTATAAATAGACATGAAAGGGCACCTAGAGTTTGAAGCTTGAAGAAAACTAAAGATTGGAGGAGTTGAAACCCAACATCACTTCTGCACCAATGATCCAACGACATATTTTGCTCCTGCAACCGCCGACTACCGCCGATGATCACCACTCATCGGCCACTGCTGATTACCATCAGTCGTTGCCCACTCCTTGAGAAAAAACACTCAACAAAGCAAGTCACGAAGCAAAACATCTCCCCGGACGTCAAAATGTGTGATTAAAAGTCATTAAAGCTCCGACTATTGCTCCTCTTTGCGACTGCTCCCTACCGTGGTGCCATAAATCCTTCTGCGTACCGACGTTGTAATTAGGGTTGTAAACGAGCCGAACCTGAGCGAGCTCAGGGTCGGCTCGTTGGATATTGACTCATGTTCGAAATCGGTTCGTGCTCGAAATGGCTCGTGAACGGTGTGTTCTTGTTTGGCTCGAATAATATTTTACTGTTCGTGTTCGGCTCAAAATTGCAGAAGGAGATGATTCAGAGGAGGAACATAGCCCTAAGCTCTCGAAAGATGACTCAGAAGAGGAAGATGAAGAGGAAGACAAACAACAAACCTTAAGCTCTCGCCGCCAAAACCCTTTCGCGATTTGAAGAGGAGAAGGAGATGACTCGGAAGAGCAGCGAACACAAACGACAAACCCTAAGCTCTTCCGACCAAAAGCCTTTTGTGATTTTGAGAGGAAGGAGAAGACTCGGAAGAGGGAGAGACAGTTGAACCCAAGAACATTCGAGAGGGGAATGGGAGGTCGGGGCTTTGGGTTTTTTAGTTATATACTTCTATATTATATTATATTAATTATATAACTTATATTATATAAATATATAATATTTATATAAGCAATATTTATTAATAATTTGTTATATATTATAATTTATAGGATTTAATATTTTAAAATTTGATAATTATTTTTACTTTAAAAATTTTTAATTAATTATAATTTATAATATTCAATTTTATGAATATTTATTATATGTGTATGTGTATATTTGTTTATTTATTTCTTTTCGAGCCAATTCGAGCCGAACACGAGCGAACAAATGTTTGTTCGTATTCGGCTCGTTAAGCTTAACGAACGAGCTGAACACGAGCTGTTCGCAAACAACGAGCCAAATTGACAGCCCTAGTTGTAACTTGAGAGACTATGGAACAAGTGGTTGTATATTTAATTACTAACTCATTGTGGAATATTTCAATTGAGCAAGACTACGTGGTTTTTTTTTCTTCTAAAGTTTTCCGCCGAAAGTATTTTGGTATTTTCTACCCATCATTTTTAGTTTCTCATGCATAGCTAAGATGTTAATTTTTCATTATAATCATGAATTCTCTTGAACACACTGGATCTGATTAAATACAATTTTTGAAATAATTTTGGGCCACAAATATTTGGATATTCAAAAAAAAGAAAACGTTCTTGAATTAACCACGAGATTATGTGAACTTTATTTTTAATTTAAATTTGTATCTCGATAAATGAACCTAATGATCCCAGAACTTGATCTTAGTTTAAATGGATCTAATTCAAATACTGTGAAGTATTTGTATAAACTTCACAAAATTATTTGTGGTACCTAGCAACTTTCGAACGTCACATGTTTAAAAATCATAACAAGCATTTCAATAGCATAGATCAAATTAGCTCATAATTTGTCCATTGTAAATTCATCAAGACACTAAGGTGTTTATTTTGTCAAATAATCAAGAGGTCATTTCAGTTCATCTCAACAAATTTATTAATTACCAACAAGAATGATCAAAATGCCCCATCTAAAAATCTATCAACATGCTTGGGTTCCAAACATTCAAAGGTATTCCAAGAGAATATTTTGAAGAGAATTCTTAGACTTAAATTTTTTAAACTATGCTCATCAATACTCAATGCTATTGTAAACCTTCACCAGTACCTATCATTGGCCAACATCAACACACACCATTAACCAACACCAAAGCCCACAATTGACCAACAATGATGTTTGTCATACCATTGTTTGAAGTAGGTTCTCTACTGATGTCCTATTCCTACCTTCTGACTTTCAATCTCGCTTCTTACAAAGAGAATGATCATGTAGAATATTGCCCAATACCTTTTGTTTGATTTAGCTTCATTTAATTCGATTAATATTTGTTGTATATCAACTTTTGTCATTTGTCACTCACTTATCACTATTTTCATTTTTTTTTCAAAATCAACTATCTTTTAATGTCTCCAAGAAATTATTCCTAATATCCTCAAATACTTCAATGGCTGACTATCAGTCTCTCAATCAAGAACACAATCCAATCCCAACTTTAGAGAAATGTATTTGTAAGGTGGAGGAGCATTAGACATAAATCTATTCTTGAACAGAGCTGAGAGAAACTGCTACTAGAGATGGTGGTCAATCACGACTACTGACTATTATAGCTTAGTTATTATTCTCAACCACTTTATTGTTTGATATTTGTAATTGATTAAAAAGTTTGAAACCCCGTCTTATTTTCTCTGAGAGAAAAATGAAATTATGTACTTTGTAATATATTGGGAATTACTTTGACTGAATCAAACCTCGTGATTTGTCCGTTTTCGAGGTTTTCATATAAATCTATAGAATTTTCTCTTTGAACACTTCTTTTGTTTGTATGTTCGCTTGATCATCATATAATGCTAAAATAGTGACCTATCATTCCATTGTCATGAATTTTCTAGCCCTCATCTCTTAAACTTCGTGTGAGGGCTAGACAATTTGTTTTAACTCTGCACAGAAAAGCTCTAAGACGTGTAGAAAACTTGACATGTGAAAACTATTTATGCATGTGATAGGCACTTTAATGTATGATCTTATTAATTTGCATATTATTATCATAATTTCTATTATAGCAGAAGCCAACTCAAATAAGGATTTTTAAGGGTATACATCTTGAATTTTTTAGAAAATTGTGAATGATTTGAATTTCATGGAGTTGTTTAAAGTGCTTTATTGGTTAGACTATCTTGTACCATTAATTTCCATAAATTTTGATCAGTATTGTGCTTTATGTACTTATAAAAACAATAATCTTGACTTCATTTATGAAAAAAATTGATTTTAATAAACAAGTTGTTTGAATTTTATCAAGCAAAAGAAGAAATAATATAACTCAAAATGGTAGTAGTAACTTTAATCTGCCTCAAATCACAATCTAATTTGCAGCTTATGTCTTCTGGGAAGCCTCAAACATACCCAAAAGTTATCATACAATCTTTTCAAAGATCCTTTTTACAGACGCAGAACCTCTGAACTTCTGAGACCTCTGATTCATCAAAATTGAACTTAAATTTTTTGGCTGATCAACAAATTTGATTGATTGAGGCTGTAAATCAGTCCCACAAGCCATTATTTCTGTTCAATTTTAGCCAACCGATCATCTCGGTGTACCATGAATCATGACAGACTTCACATCTCCAAAAAAGAAGATAAATAAATAAATAAATAATTTTTAATTTTCAACAGGTTTTTCTTCCTCTACTTCGGCCCTGCGTATGTCGAAGGTTATTCAGAAGATACGGGGGGTTACATCTACGTTATACCTCCTTGTAACCTCCCTGTAACTTACCTGTACCTAGCGGAATTACAGAAGCGCGAAACTTATTTGTAGGTTACAAAAGTTTATAATGTGGATATAACTCTCCTATACCCTCTGAATAACTTCCCGACGTACGCAAATATTTTCCCTACTTCGGTGTGAGCTGTCAGCAACTAAACCTTCTCATGCAAGTTAGATGATATTAATATGCTTGCAAATATAAATAGTATTTTGGTGTTGTAAAGATGATGTTATAAGTGAGGACATATAACTTTACATTCACTGCATTAATTGTTAATCACAATTAGGTAGATAACTAATAAAATCTTGGAAAATAAACTAAATTATGGATGAAAAGAGCTAAATCCCGCCAAACAATAAAAATGACATCTTTAAATCTCACAAGTTCTCAAATCCCATTTTTTAGTTCTATCAAACAACAAAAATGACATCTTTAAATCCTATAGGTTCTTTAGTCCCATTTTTTCCTTTGTTTTGCCTTAAATCTGGAAGACGATTATGGGTTAATAACTGAAGCGTGTGAAGCCTAGTAGGAAGAAAGGGGGAAAAATGAGGTGTTTTCCTTCCTTAATGTTACAGGTCCGCCATTGCTTTCCTAGCTAGGGAATTTTGAAGATGGGACTAGGGAAAATATTTGCGTACATAGAACGTACTGAACACTGCGTACGTCCAGTGGTTATTCAAGGGGTACAGGGTGGTTTCATCGGGGTTAACCTCTTTGTAAACTACCTGTAACCTACAAATGAGTTCCGCGCTTCTGTAGTTTCATGGGTACAAATAAGTTACACGGAGGATACAAGAGAGTTACACAGATGTTACATAAGGGTATAACCCGAATATAACCCCCCGTACGCAACGCTGCGTACGGCTTATGTATGCAAATATTTTCCCCTAGCTAGGCGCCAGCTCTAATCGCAACTATCACTTCAACGATGGTTTTGAGGGAAACAACAGAGGTTATCGCGACGCAACTCGGTACAATCCTTCATATTGAAGTAGATCGTCTCACGTCGAGGTTCCAATTGTTAAATTATTACACAATTTTTATTTGGAAAAAAAATCTTATTTATTTATTTTTCTTTATTTTTTTATAAACACAAAGTCATTAATATCATCAAAACATTATGAGACAAAAAACCCAAAATTCATTCATATTAAATATAACAATCATTATTTAATATCTCTAACATCAACATGACTACAAACAATAAAGATCTAAGTTAATAACAAACGTAATATCATACTCTCAACAGTAACCCAAAAGTCTCTACTTAACTTGGGTCTTACATTTCCCTGAAATGACACATGCAAGTAAAACAAGTGTGAGCCAATGCAACTCATTACACTACTCCAAATCTACTACATTTTTCAAAAGATATAAAATAATAAACATGCATTCGATGGAAATAAATCCAACATGCTAAAATATTATGTGTAGTATTTATTGCAATCCAGTATCTGAAATCATAACTACAATAGGTATCTACTGAATAACAGTATAAGCAATATTATATCATAAATACTGTAGAATAACATGAAAATTAACTTTGTATTTCTTTATTTCAATTATTTTAAAATTTTTCCATCACTCTTATACCCCCACTTCCACTCATAACTCAACATATTCATATTTCCCTTTTGTCTCTTATAACTTCACTTCCACTTATACATTCACTTGTTCACATCTCTGTCCAGGCATATCAAATGCATAGATGGAAAAAGATATGGTGGAAGTCTTTATAACTTCATTTGGTTATGCATTACATACAACAACCTAGCCACAACCACATGCACTTTTCTCTTTTTTATTAGCTTTAACACATATTTTTGATACAAAAGTATATAAATACTGACAATTTAGCATATTAAATATCATAAACATGGTGCAAAAATCAGTACAAAGAAGAAGACAATTAATAATATAATTTGCAGGGGAAATAGATCTGCACATATGGATGACAACAATTAACAAAACTATTTATATGTATTATATAGAATAATAATTCAAGTATTTCTTGCTCTACAATAACTTTATTAGGCTTAATATACATGCTAAAATATAGTAAATATTATAAAATACAAAATATCATGCAAAAATAATTATTTTTTTTCTTGTTGATTTATCTTGCACAGTCTAATATACAACATATCAAATGTTACACAGTAAAAAATTTCTAAATCTTCATAAATATGAGTTTGTATGAAATATTGTCAAATAAAATACCAAAATTTTATGAAAAAAGAAGAAATTTAAATTTGAATTAGGGTAATAATAGCTTACCTAGGGCCAAATAATTTCACCAAGTGGTCTGATAGACAAAATTGACTCTAATGCCTTCAAATCTCACTTTCTCTCTCTATGCATCTGTTCAGATGATAAAATGAAAAAAACACGTAATGGATTTCTTATAAGCATCACATAATATTTATGCTTAACTATTCATATAATGGCTATTTTTATTAATTAAATGATATAACAGTCATTATTTAATTTTTAATATTTATTAAATATAACATTTATATGAAACTTCTAATATGTTAAAAAACTATGACTCCACAAATTATATAAAAATAGTAAATAAAAAGAAAATCTTTTCTAGAACACAATCATAAAGATGATTTACAAAACAGAATGAGATGGTTCCAAAAAACCCACTTGTACAAGGATGTAACAAATCCTTAAAAAAGATAAATCCATAAAAAAACTTTTTATTTTCCTACTTAATGAGATCCATAGCAAGTCCTGCATATGTCCAAATCAATCTCCAAAATATTAAAAAAATCAAAAAATATAAAATAAACATACAAAGTTTACATTATCCCAAAATAAGATCAAAGTAGGTGCATTGGTGTACGACAGTACCAATTGTCACTACAATGCTAATAGCCATGTCAAAAAATAATGTGGTATCTATCAAAATGCTAGTATCGAAAATTGTGATAGTAGACATGTGCTTAGTAACATTATACATGATATTATAAATGCAATAAAATAATATGAAAAATCAAATTTTATTCCTTTATTTAAGTTATTTAAAAATTTTTACCTCTCCCCTTATACATCCACCTCCACTTACACATCAAATTGTTCATTTTTTCCCTATGCCCCCTATAACTCTATTTTCACTTGTGCATCCACTTGTTCACATTTATTCGAACATATCAAATCTATAGATGAATAAATACATAGGTGCCAAAAGTCCTTATAGCTTAATTTGATT
>NEWO01000137.1:1340946-1351973 GCA_003013225.1 Phalaenopsis aphrodite
TACAAATGTGGCCTAGACAGTAGAGCTTAAGTTACCCTGATGATTTAGTTTAGCTCCCTTATTAGGATGGCTATCATAATATACAGATGTGATGATCCATGCAACTAAGTAGAGCCATTGTATTTGTATCTATTGTAATACTAGCTGATCACTGTCTTCCTTTACCATTCTTATTATCTTTAACTTTGATGTGCAGCTTGAACGTTATGAAGAGGCACGAGAAGCAGTACTTACTGCCCTTCAAATTGACCCTCTGAGGTTTGAACTTAAGTCTCTTTTATGTTGTATTCATAGTTGTTTGATCTTGTTTTATAGGATGCTTGTGCCTAAAGTTCTGAAGAACTTTGAATTTTGATGTGACTTGATGAAGATAGTGTGGAAAATTTTTTTTTGAGTTGCAGCTATCATGCCAAGAATTGTCTTCTGAGTTTGGATAAGTTCATGTCTGGTTCAGCTAAGAGGGTTAAACAGTGGAAACCACAGCGAACCGATGATTTTGAATGCACATTATGCCTAAAGCTATTGTTTGAACCGGTCACTACTCCTTGTGGGCATTCTTTTTGCCGCTCATGTGTACTTCAGACTATGGATCATGGTAAGCTTAGGACTTCTAGCCTCCTATATGGGAAAATTCTGTTTGAGTCTAATGTGGGAAAACTCTGTCTTTATTACTTAGTGGAAGTATGATTTATGAACTGACAGGTAACAAGTGTCCCATGTGCCGCATGGTCCTATTTATCAGCCCCAGAACGTATCCTATTAGGTATAGTATCCTCTTTCTGCCAGGTTATCAGTTTTATCTTTGAATTTTCTAATTTTTGTGACACATTTAAGTTTGTATTTATTTATTTCCCTACATTTTGAACATTACTGTGGTCATTGCCATTGTTTAGTTTCTGATTCCTGTGTATTTTCTTCAGTGTGACTCTGAATAATATTATACAGAAAAACTTTCCTGAGGAATATGCTGAGAGGAAGTTGGAGCATGAGAATCTAACATATGGGGGGACAGACACATTGCCTCTTTTTGTTATGGACGTTGTTCTTCCATGCCAGAAGTTGTCACTTAATATATTTGAGCCACGCTATAGACTGATGGTGAGGCTAAATTAGCTCATGCACTATTCTCTAAAATTGTAAGATTGGTTAGGAAGATTTGCTGTTTTTGGTATTTGTTTTTTTTTTGTCTTTGTAGCTTTTCTTTTTCAGGTTAGTTTGTCATTATTGTTCAGATTCAATTAGTCAATCTGCATTCAATTTCCATGCTTCACTTTTATGAAGTTCAGACAAGTTCTGCACAAAAATAGATAGTTTTTAATTCATTCCTTGCACTTATTTGAAATGCCACTTAGCTAAGAAATTGATATCTCAAGCTATTTCTATCTGTCATTTTGTTTTCTCTTTCAACAAAAATAACAACAACAAGCTTTTATCCTGCTAATTGGGGGTCGGGTACATGAACTTTAGTTTCTCTTTGTTTTTTTTTTTGGGTGCATTTTTGTTCTAGATACAATAACCACATGGAAGAAACTAACATTTGGCTTCATGGTGATCCGAATGTCTTGTTTATATATTTTATTCAAATCATAGGTGATTATTTTGTCTCGTGTGTGATGCAGAGATTGTATGTTTGACATAATATCAATTGCACACTATAGAGTATCTTGTTGAAAGTGTAGAGTTTAGCTTCCTCAATTCTTTAAAATCAAAGATCAATTATTTCAGGTTTTTGAGTTAAGTGGTCATTTTTTTTAGACATAAATTTCTCCAAATCTAATTTTTAGATGGTCAAAACATATTCATTAGAATTTGGCACTATTCTTAAGGCTTCCACCAACTTAGTTTTTATTAGCTCGTGCTCAATATTATTCAAGTAAAGCTGGGAAATTTCTTCTTTGTTTTGCCTTGCACTTTTCGGATATCCTCCAATAATTTGACAGAGTAATAATCTTCTTGAAACGGTTTTGACAATACATGACATATTTGTTGGGTCATAGATAGCAATGCATGATGAGGAATGAGATGGCTTCCTTAGGTTGTTGCAAATGATACTAACAGAGCAACTAGGCCCTCAAAATGTTGACAACGGAATAAAAAAGCCAACTATAGTAGCCAACCGGTGATTGTGGTTGTTGGCAAGACGAAAGAGAAGAGGAAGATGTGGCTTGGTTATTGAAACATCAAAGCTACTATGGCATATATAAATTTGGCTTCGTGGCAATATGTATATCTGTTTATAGATATTATTCAGATCATTGGTGAGAACATTCTGTCATGTATGATGCAAAGATTGTAGGATTGACATAATATTAATTGCATACTGTAGGATGGTTTGTTCGAACTTTTGAGTTTACTACAGGTTTTTTGAATCAAGCCGGTCACCTTTTTTAGCCCCAAGGATCAACAAATCTTATCAAATCTGTTTTTTAGATGGTAACATATCCATCATAATTTGTTGCTATGTCTAAAGTTTCCATGAACTTACTGAGCTTATTTAAGCTTATGCAAACTTTCATTTGGAATTATTAAAGAAAAGTTAAGAAATTTCTAACTTGTTTTGCCTTCTCTCCCGATCCCGAAAGTTAATCCTTGAAGACATTATTTGGAATCTAAATTGGGCTTTCCTTGGTGGCATTCCTTGGATGATTGCCAGTTTCTTCTTGACTCCACAAGAAAGTTATGTGCATGTTTTCTAAAGAACTATAGATCAAACAATTGAAGAGAGTGTGATATTTTAGAGAGTTCTACATTGCTTCCAGGGTAAGCATATAGTTGATTAATCGTAAACACCACATGAGAATAAAGTCGCTGAGCTTATGAATAGAACATTGAATAAAAGAGCCAAAATAATAATAATACATGATGGGTTGCCTACTTTCTTTTGGGCTAACACAATAACATCAGTGCTTATCTTGTCAATAAAGGACTTTCAATTACTCTATATTAAATTTTAAAGAAATGTGGATTGACAAGGAGGCAAACCCTTCTTGAAAAAAATTTTATTTCTCTTTCATTTTCATGTTAATTCTGTTAAGAATGGATTGTTAAAATTTTTTTATGTTATTTCATTGGATATTATATTTGTGAAAATCTTGGAGGATTGGTCACCTTTCCGTGGTGAGCTCAGGCCGACCATCTAAGTGATGGATGGATTGATTGGAGGCAATTTGGAAAAATCCTTAATTAGTTTTTATTCTCTTTCTATTTATGTTTATTTCAGAATTGTTTCCATATTTAGGCTAGATATATTTGGTAACATTGTAAATTAAGAGAAGCAGGTTTGCCTATATATGTAGCCTAATGGTTGAATTCCCTCCCATAAATTTTTTCTTGGTGATATAAGAGCAAAGAAACAAACCTTAGCTCTCCTTTGGCCTATAGGCCCTCCTCTGCTCACTTCAATAGTCATCAGAGCCTCTCCAACAACCGTCCGGTACTCGCTGCAGCCACCAGTATCCCTCCAGCCAGCTTGCAAGCCCTCCTTTGCTCGTTATCATGACCATTGGACTCCTTCTGCAGCTACAGTCTTCCACTCCTACAATAAGCAACAGCCAAATTCCTAATCCAGCCCTAAACGTGCATAGGGTTTATGATCAAATACAGAATGAATGCATCTAGTTCTACTTTGGAGGGCAGTTCTGCATAAAAAATCGGGAATTCTGTCACCCAAACTCACTTCCTTTATCATAAACCATAAATTTAATGGTCTTAACTACTTTCAATGGTCCCCATTTTTGTTTATGTATAGTTTTGAAAAAGAAAAAGTGGAACATCTCACAAGATAGGACACAGATCCAGAGCTCACTGAGGATAATTATCGTATATTGAAGATTCAAGACCATATGATTATGTCTTGACTAGTCAACTCAATGACCACTAAAATACGAGAAAATTTCTTACTCTACAAAACGGTTAAAGAAATATGGGAGGCTGTAAGAGAGACTTATTTTAACATTGAGAATACTTCAGAGTTGATTGAGATCGAAACAAAACTACATGTTCTTTGTCGAGAAGAGTAAGTGCACCATATATTTCAATACCTTGACAAAGTATTAGCTACAATTTGATATTTTTAAGACTTGTGGAAATATCCCCATTATGTCGTGTTGTATCGATCCATTATCGAGAAGAACAAAACTATTAAATTCTTAGTGGTAATATAACTAAGGTATTGGATGGAGTGAGAGTGAGGATCATGGGAATAAAACCTCCTCTATCTACCCGTGAAGCTTTTTCTAAAGTTAGAAGGAGAGTATAAAGACGCTTGTGATGATCGGAAATGAGAGTTCATCTAGCATGAAAGCTCAACTTTGTACTCCCATAATTCTTCTTGAATCAAAGTTTAATAAGAATCGTCCCACATGTGACTGTTGCAAGAAAATTAGGCTCCTCAATAAAAAAATGTTTGGAACTCCATGGAAAGTCTGCAGATTGATTACCTGGACATGGAAGGAAAGATCAAGAGAGCGAGGCCAATGTTGCAATCACATCTAAAAGGTAAGCTGGCTTATTAACCAAGGAACTGCTTGAAGTACTAAAAAACTCCTTTGGTGTAATTCATAACATTTACACGAGTCTCATGACACACCAATGTAATATATACTTCTCCCATAAATGTAGAAACTTTTGATCATATTACTGGAAACATCAAGGCTCCAGTTAATTATCAAGAGACTTCTACGTCTAGATCCATCAGACTTGTCGGTAGATCACACTAAAAAAATGCTGGAAAAGAAGATGTGAACCTCTCTTGGGATGTTACTTTTTCCTCTGCTTTATATTTTACAATTGGACTGTAATTTAATTTCAATCAGTAAGTCCACTCATGATATGAAATGTATAACTTAATATCTTGCAAACTCTTTATGAATTTTAGGTGGTGAGTATGGGGAGGTGATTGACAATGTTGAAATGTATCAAGACTTATAACTACTCTAGGAAAGTCTCTCTAAACGCATAAGTGGTTTCTCATTCATCTGTCTCTGAGCTTGTTGAGCTGTCTGTTGAAGAAAAAGTCATGTTATAGCATTGTTGTCTCAGTAATTTCAATTTCAATTATGTTGCAAACTTTTATCCTCATTTATCTATAATTAAAATTCTTAATATTTATAAATGTGAGATTTATTAACCTGCCAAACACAGTGGAATGTTTATCCCATGACCTAGTACAAACACACATCATTTTTTATTATTCATGGTAATATTTTAGGACCTTTAAAAGTAAGAATCCTAAGTGAAGCTAGATGGTTTGTCTTATTTATTGACGATCACACTATCACTTCTTATTCCTAATGGAGAAATTTGAAATAATTCAAATCTTCTAAACCTTTCATATGATATGATTCAAACTCAATTCTAATGCAAAATTTAGATCCTCAAAATTGATAATACGAAGGAATATTTCAACTTCATTCTTGGAACATACATTTTAAATTATTAAATCTTTCATATGAGTTCATGTATTGATACCTTACAACAAAATGTGATGGCCGAGAGAAGAACATGCATGCTCTTGAGGTATTTTGATCAATTATGATTTCTCATCAAGTTCCAAAATATTTTTGGGGGAAAATAGTTCTTATAATAATATATCTTATCAATTGAATGCCTAGTTGGATACTTAATTTCAAAACACTACTTCATGTCTTGATGGATATTTATCTTCACATTAGAGTTTTCAATTCTATCGCACTACTTAAAACTTTTAGGTTTGTATCTTTTTTTCGTATCCATCCCCCAAATCACACAAAACTTGACCCTAAATCCATCAAGTATATTTTTTTTGGGCATGCCTCCAATAAAAAGGACTATAAGTATGACTTACCAATTACTATAAAATACCACTACTCCATAGATGTCACGTTTATTGAAAATCAATCTTACTATCTCAAATCCGACGTTCAAGGGAAGAGTGCAAAAGGACATCAATTTTGGGATGCTCTTAATAACACCTACATTGCCTCTCAACTTACCCCTCTTCCACCTAGCTCTTCTATCTCCCAAACACCACTGCATGGCCTACTTGAGAATGTCCAACCAATCCTACATGAAATTCATAACAAAGAACTTTGTGTGCACACAAAAAGGAAGAAGAATCTTGAGCAGGTAGAAGACAACTTGCAAAGACACAACCGCTCGAGCCAAAAAATTGAGTCCACTCACCTGAAATTTCGGCGAGGAGTCTATAACTCTTGAGTTATCTCATTTCTCTTATGGTGCTGATGACAAGAAAGCTGTATGAAATATCCAATTCAAGAGTATGTAGCTTATAAAAAGCTATTCTCACCTTATAAAGTTTTTGTATCTAATCTTGATAGTGTGCAGATTCTTAAATCCATTAATGAAATATATAGAAATCTAGAATGAAGGAAAGTAGTTGAAGAAGAGATTCAAGCATTGAAGTATAATGACATGTGGACTCTTACTAAACTTTCTTAGGATAAGAGGCCAGTTGGATGCAAATGAGTATTCAACCTCAAGTACAAAACTAATTATAGTTTGAAAGATTCAAAGCTATACTGGTTGCAAAAAGTTCCACTCAAGACTGTAGGATTAACCATCTGGAGAACTTTGCACTGGTTGCCAAACTGACCATTATTAAAGTTCTCCTCTCAATAGTAGTTAACAAGGAGCGGGGAATGCATCAACCTGATATAAAATTTTTTTTTTTTGAATGAGGATCTTGAAGATGTGTACATGGAGATATCACTAAGACTTGAGAATGATTCCAACAAACACCTCATATGCAAACTCAAGAAGACTTTCTATAATTTTAAGTAATCACAGAGGGCATGATTTGAAAGGTTTGCTAAAACTATGAGATTTAATGGATATTCTCAAGGTCAAGTTGATCATACACTGTTCATAAAACAAGTGCAGGGAGGTAAGATTATTGTACTGATAGTTTATGTGGTTGACATGATTCTTTTTGGTGATAATGAAAGGTAAATCCTTATAATCAAAGAAGTATTTGCCATTAAGTTTGAAATCAATGACCCAGAAATCATGATATATTTTCTAGGTATGGAGGTAGCAAGCTTTCGAGAAAGACATTGTTTTATCACAGATAAAATATATCCTAGATTTGCGAAATGAGATAAGGATGATTGGATGCAAACTTGTTGATACTTTAATGGGCCCCAAGAAGAAGTCTAAGAGGGGTGAAGAAATTATATTTGTGGAGAAGGGAAGATATCAAAGATTGGTTGGAAAATTCATCTACTTACCACATATTAGGTCAGATATTGCATACTCTGTCAGTATTGCGAGCCAACATATGATATCCAAATGAAGAAAATTTGGAGATGGTGTACATGATTCTGAGGTTTTTCAAGAAGACTCTTGGTTGTGGTTTAATTTTTTAGAAAACTAAAAACAGAGAGGTGGAAGTCTATATTGATGCCAGTTATGTTGGGGAACTGATTGATAGAAGGTTTACCACATGTTATTGCTCTTATGTATGGGAAAATCTAGTTACATGAAGAAGTAAGAAGCAAGTTGTATCTCTAGAAATAGTGCAAAATCAGAGTATAGAGAACTTGTCTTAGGAATCTGTGAATGAATATGGATTTAGAAATTATTGAGAGAATTTGGTGTATCTCTAGAAGGCCTTGACACGGGTTTTTGGGTGCGAGAAGTCATGAATGCGGAAGTCCCTGAAGCGGCAAATCACAAACGTGTCCGTCTCTGTGATGGGATTTCGTGAATGCGGGAGTCACTAGGGCAGATTTCACTAATGCGGGAATGAGAGACTCTTGGGGAGAGATTTCACCACTGCGGTAGAAGGAGGATGCCTGGGCCGGTTCGGTCTAGGTTGTGTGAGCCAATTAGCTCTTCCCAGTGGGGGTTGCCACCTCCTTCAAGTAGAGGGGCCAATTGCTAGTTACCTAGTACTATATATTTGTTCTGTGATGTCTTAGAGTCGGTTTTGGCATATGTTTTTTTGTTGGGTCAGTTGTTGGCATCCTCTTTCTCCAGTCTAGGGTTGTATCCAAAAGCGGGTGGTGTTCTGGTTGTAGTATGTCCGGGATGGTGATCTCCTTCCAAGGGATCGGGTGTTGCTTAGTTGTACCTCGTTATTGCGGGGGTATTTAACTCCGATTTTTTTATCCTTTGCATTCCTCCCCTCACTGCCGCGACCACCTTTCCTCATTGCGATAACCACCAAACAACATTCTGGTTGTCTTCCTACAACTCCAACCACCAACCACCACCTCTTCCTCCTGCTGCCATCCCTTCCAGCCACATCCCATGCTACCAGAGTTAACCTGAAAAGGATACGAACGCGAATATTATTTATGGAAATTCAAAGAAATCACAATACATGTTCTTAAAACAAGAAATAAAATAACACAAAGCACAAACATGCCATTAGGGAGAGAGCGAGGGTGATGAACCCCGACTGGATAACATGCGTGGGGGTGGTTTGGGAGGTTGCAACAACAAGTAGGGCTGTGGGAAGGGGTGTCAACAACAAGTCAGGTTGGTGAAAGTTGGTCGCAATAGGGAGGGTTGCACGAAGTGTGTAAGAGAGGTTGGCCGCATCAAGGAGCGGTGTTGGGAGGATTAGCGGCAAGGTCAGGGCAGGAAGGACTGGCAGCAGTACTGCAAAGTGTAGAAGGGTTGGCTGCAGCAGGTGAGGGTGCCGACAGTGGTGTCGACAACAGGGATAGGAAAGGTGGTCGCATGCAAGAGGGCAACGAGCTAAGATGGGGAACGTAGATGGATTTTGTAAAGATAACCCTAGCAAGGAAGAAACTGTAACAGCTAGAAATATGAAATTAACAAAAACTAAATCCTAAACAGGAAAACAACGTATTTATAATATAAGATAACTAGGAGAGGGAAGCCCTCCCCTTGGGCGGCAATAGCTCCAAACCCTGAGTCGGGTTCGGCCGGTTCAGCGTCCCTGTTGAACCGACAGACTCCTTGTTGAGCTGGTTGAGCCGATTTGATCGGTTCAACCTCCCTGTTGAACCGGCAGACTCCTTGCTGAACTGGTTGGGCCAGCTTGATCGGTTCAGCCTCCCTGCTAAACTGGTAAACTCCTTTTTCAACTGGTTATGTCGGTTCCGCCCCTAGCCCCTGTGCCATCCCACCTTGCGACAATTCATTCCAGCCACCCGACTTCATTGTGCAGCAATTCACCTCGCCGCCGTAGCCCTGGGACAACCCTCTTTTTCCTGCCCTGCAATCCCATGCATTCCCTCTCATTGCCACCCCCCCTAGACAACCATTCTTGCTTGTTTTACTAGTATTCCATCCTCCGGGATAGACCCCTTCGCAACCTTGCCGCTGTCCTCGCCTTTCCCAGCATCCCCGACCACCGCTCCTTGCATTCTCAGGTGCCGCCACCTCTAGAATCTGTGCCCTACCTCCGTCCCAGTTGCTACCATCATCCATAACAGCTTTCCCACTCATTATCTGCTACCTGCTTGCTGTTTGAAACCAGAGAAAATGCTGCCTTTTTGTTTTCCTTTGGCCTCCCAACTCTTCCACCATATCGCCACCTTCCAATCCCTCGTCTATCACCACCATCTCTGAGATTCACCCTAGTTTGATTTTGTGTGTCATTTGTTGTTATTTCTTATTTCGGTTTATCGTTGTGGCGTTTTTTGTTGTATTTTCTTTTTCAAGTGTATTTAGTTGTAACTGCCTATTTCCTTTTAGCAATAATATATGTTTTTCTTATTGTGGTTTCTGTTAATTTGGTATCAAGTCTTTACAAATGTTTTGTGACAGTCATGCAATTATAAGTATTGACATGAACTCTTTGCATCTTGACATGACCAAACATATTGAAATCGATTCNCCCCAAAAGAAATGTAATTTTCAGCATTAAAAACAGCCTTTAACATGTATTCCAAAAAAGAATCCAAACCGAGCTCATCAAGTGGACTAAGTGAAATACAATTTCCAACTATCGTAAAACTAAAACCGAGCCCTCCAAATGGGTTAAAAAAAATTTCCTTTGAAGCCTCACATTTTAAAATATTATACCGACATATGCTTCAACATAAAAATGAATTCCAGCATAGATTATAGATGAGCAAGCATCAATCTAAAATCCATATCCATGACTTCTTATACATCTTTATGCAGGAAAGAAAAAAAACATCTCTCTCTTTTTTTTTAAAACAAAATCATTCCTCTTTTTTTTTAACAATAAATTGCTTCAGCAAAGAGCAAAAAAAGAAAGCCAAAATTTTAAACATATGTTTCAAATAATGATAAGTAGCATGAGATAGATAAGTATGAGCCAACATCCATTTAGAACATGAGTAATAAAGGCCTTTGATAACTCAATCTAATATGCATTTCGAGAGGGGCAAATCTCTTTTCAAGACTAACATTATGACATTTTCAAATATCTCAAGCAAGAAGAACAAAGACAATTCACACATGCTTTGTTTTCACCATTTCTAGTGAGTATCCATGCTTAAATTTCAAAATAAGTTTAAGTTTCACTTCCAAATATTTTTTTTTAGCATGCTTAGAAAACCATTCAAGTATGGAGCAAGAGGAGGACTCCCAACTACCATTCTATGTGCAAGCTACAAGTTTCACCACATATCTTTCTCCCTTGAGAAACATTGAAGCTAGAACAAGCAACCAAGCCAACAACTCATAGTAATGAATAACTAAGGGAGGAAGGAATGCCTTGCTTGAAATTTTTTTTAAGAGAAGAACGAGAAAAGAACATCACCCCAAGAATACCGAGCCACTTAAGAAGAAACAGCCAGGTAATCCAAGAAAGGAAAATGGCAGCACTTTCCCCTTCCTTTTTAATTTTCGGCCAGCCAAGGAAGAGCAAGAAAGGGAGTGCTCGGCAACGATCCGAGGCCACCACTCCTCCTTCAAGCTTTCTCCAAGAAAATACAAAGCCTTCGCAGTGCCTCAAATACACACACAGAATGAAGGAACGAGACACAAAAATGGCAGCACCTCCCCCGTTCAAAACAAAATTCGGCTAACCCTAGAACTCCCCGAAATGGGGTTTTTATAGCAGGAGAGGGAGGAGGAAGAAC